>VXBP01007761.1:0-104683 GCA_013400115.1 Rhinopomastus cyanomelas | reverse complement strand
GGAGCTGGGTCTCTTCAGCTTGTAGAAGAGAAGACTGAGGGGTGACCTCATTAATGTCTATAAATATGTGAAGCGGTGGATGTCAGGAGGATGCAGCCAGGCTCTTCTCAGTGTCATCTAGTGATAGGACAAGGGGCAGTGGGTGTCAGCTGGAACATAGGGGGTTCCATATGAATGTGAGAAGGAGCTTCTTCATAGTGAGTGTGACGGAGCACTGGAACAGGCTGCCCAGGGTGGTTGTGGAGTCTCCTTCACTGGAGACGTTTAAAACTTGCCTGGATATGTTCCTGTGTGACTTGGTCTAGGTGATCCTGTTGTGTCAGGGGATTGGACTAGATGATCTTTCGAGGTCCCTTAGAATCCCTGATTGTTGTAGTTTGAAAATTACCAGAATTTTCAGATGTACAGATTTGCACTTTCACGAAGGAAAAAAAAAGTTATGTTATTCTCAGAGGACCCCCAGTGACCTGTCCTGACGGGAGGTGACACTGTCCCAAAACCAGCCCTAAAGGGTGTAGCTAGTTGACCCCATAAAAGGGGAGCGTGATCTTAGTCCTGCCTCTTTGCTGAGAGCTTGTAGCGCACCAGGAGGCTGCTGCCCCGTGCTAACCCCCACCCCCATTCCCGGGGTGGTGGTGGCGGGGGGAAGATGACTCCGCCGTGGTTTCCAGAGGCTCCCTCCCCCATTTCCCCTGTCAGAAACAGGACAGAGGGGGCTGACCACATCTGCTCCACTCCCATAAATAGCAGGGCAGAGGAGGACAGCCCCAGCCCGGCACTGACCCCGGCGTGGCAGGGGCTCCCCCCAGCCCTGGACCTGATGCTGCGCGATCCTTGCCACAGACCAGAGAATCACGACTTTGGTGCAGATTTACCATCACCACCACAGAGCAGCCCCTCAGCATTGTGGTGAGCTTGGGGATTCCTCTTTCTTCCTCCTGGAGCTGAGACAGAAGGAGAGAGAAAAAGGTCCTGGAAAACCCTCTCAGCTACGTGCGGAGTGTGGGTGGGGTGCAGCCCTGCTGACATAGCCATGCGGTCGGTCTCCATCTTGGATCCTGCATGTGGCTGGGGCCATGTGGCCGCCACCATTTTAGAGAGCCCTGGTCAGTAGGAAGAGAGGCTATCACTGAGACTGTGTTTTGCTGAAGCTTTTGGGTTATACAGTAGTTTCATACACAATTATTCAGTTTCTCCTTTTTCTTGCTCTGATTTGCATTCTTCCTCTGAACTTGGACACAGGGACAAATATCCAGATAATTACAGGCAAAAGCTGCATCTCCCTGAAGAAACAAAAGCATGTGCAAAGAAGAATGTATAACAAAAAAAAAAGTCAAGTCTAAATAAGGGAAAACCCTCTTACTGATCTCCAGATGTGGACTACTGACCCAACAATGAATTCAATAGCAATGTAATTACTGCAGCTACACTGACCAGAAGCCATTGTCTCATGTGGAAGCAGGAGATGCATGCATGTCTGTGCATCTGTTCGTGAAAGTCAGCACAAGTTCTTGGAGCGATTCAATAGCACTCCTATCCCTAAAACAATACCCTGACTTCATACAGAGCTCAGTTTGTATTAATCTCCAGGGAAGATGTCAGTTAAAGCTGAAGCCTATGAAAACAAACATGAAATCTCATCTTGGAAACAAATTCTCTTGTGTGATCATGGAGTTTATTCTGCAAAAACATGACCATCTGCAACATATTCAAGTAAGGTGCTTATGAACGTGCCTTGTTGTGAATCAGATAAAGCATCCCTTTTTTCAACACTGATTCTTGAATGCTTAAAATTTAGTATGAAATTGTGTATTTGGTACTTCAGAATCATAGCATCTTCACAGCTGGGAAGGACCTCCAGGATCATCAATTCCAGCCCTCATCTCAATATCTCTCTAGCCCTCATCTCAACATCTCCCTAGCCCCTAGATTGTGGCATCAAGTGCTGTATCATTTTTAAATACATCCAGGAACGGTAACTCAACCACTTCCCTGGGCAACCTGTTCCAGTGCCCAACCACTCTCTCAGTAAAGAATTTCTTCCTAATATCCAATCTAAACCTACCCTGCCACAACTTGAGGCTGTTTCCCTGCATCCTATTGTTAATGTGGAAGAAAAGACCAGCACCAGCCACGCTACAACCTCCTTTTACATAGCTGTAGAGAGAAATAAAGTCTCCTTTCAGTCTCCTCTCAACTAAATAACCCCAGTTCCCTCAACTGCTCCTCATAGGTCATGTTTTCTAGATCTCCCACCAGTCTCGTTGCCCTTCTCTGGACCTGCTCCAGCACCTCAATGGCCTTCTTATACTGTGGCACTCGAAACTGGACACAGTACTCAAGGTGTGGTCTCACGCATGCGGAGTACGGGGACATCATCACTTCCCTACTCCTACTGGTTGCACTTCCTGATTCAGGCCAGGATGCCATTGGCCTTCTTGGCCACCTGTAAACACTGCTGCCTCCTGTTCAACTAGCTGTCAGCCAACACCTCCAGGTCCTTTGCTTCCAGGCAGCTATCCAGCCTCTCTTCCCCAAGCCTGTAGTGCTGCTGGGGGTTGTTGTGACCAAAGTGCATGACCCACACTTGGATGTGTTAAACCTCATCCCACTGGCCTCAGCCCATCGCTCCAGCCTGTCCAAATTCCTCTGCAATGCCTCCCTACCCTCAAGCAGATCAACACTGCTCAGCAATCCAGCCAGTTTTTTACCCACTGAAGAGTCAACCTGTCTAAGCCATGAACTGCCAGCTCTTCCAGCAGAATGATGTGAGAAATTATGTCAAACACCTGGCTGAAGTCCAGGTAGACAATATCTACCACCTTTCCCTTATCCACCAGGCAGGTTACTTGATCATAGAAGATCAGATTGGTTAAACAGGACTTGACCTTCATGAATCCCTNGCAGATCAACACTGCTCAGCAATCCAGCCAGTTTTTAACCCACTGAAGAGTCAATCCCTTTTGGTTGGGCCTGATCCCCCTGTTTTGCTGCACTTGCCATGTGATCACTCCCAAGATAAACTCTTCCATAATCTTCCCTGCTGCCAAGGTCAGGCTGACAGGCCTGTAGTTGCCTGGATCCTGTATTCTACCTTTCTTGTAGATGTGTGTCACACTGTCAATTTTCCAGTCATCCAGTACCTCCCTTGTTAACCATGACTGATGATAAATGATGGAGAGAGGCTTGGCAAGTTCCATCGGCAGATCCATCAGCACTCTCAGGTGGATCTCACTCGATACCACAGTAGCACAGTCGTTCAGCCAGGCCAGTTTTTTTCCCTACCAGTGTGGAAAGAAATGACNGGAGAGAGGCTTGGCAAGTTCCATCGGCAGATCCATCAGCACTCTCAGGTGGATCTCACTCGATACCACAGACTTATGGGTTCCCAGTTCACTTAGTATATCATACACTACTTATTCCTGGATTATGAGGGGAGGGCAACGAAGATGATGAAGGAGGTGGAGCACCTCCCTTATGAGGAGAGGGTGAAGGAGCTGGGTCTCTTTAGATTGGAGAAGAGAAGACTGAGGGGTGACCTCATTAATGTCTACAAATATTTGAGGGGTGGGTGTCAGGAGGATGGAACTGGGCTACTCTCAGGGCTGTCATGTAGTGATAGGAGGAGGGGCAATGGTTGTAAGCTGGAACATAGAAGGTTCCACATCAACCTGAGAAGGAACTTCTTCACAGTGAGGGTGACAGAGCACTGGAACAGGCTGCCCAGGGTGGTTGTGGAGTCTTCTTCACTGGAGATGTTCAAGACCCACCTGGATGTGTTTCTGTGTGACTTGGTCTAGGTGATCCTCCTGTGTCGGGGGATTGGACTAGATGAACTTTTGAGGTCCCTTTCAATTCGTTATGATTCTATGATTCTATGATCTCAGGTGACTGAATACCATGAGTCTGACTACTAAAGTTTGAGGCAAAGAAGGCACTGAGTACCTCAGCTTTTTCCTCATCCCTGATAATGTTGTTCCCCCTTGCATCCAATAAAGGATGGATTCTCTCCCTGATTCTTTTTTTGCTGTTAATATATTTGTAAAAACACTTTTAATTATCTCTTGCAGTGGTGGCCAAGTTAAGTTCTAGTTGAGCTTTTGTCTTCTTAATATTCTTTCTGCATGATCTAACTAAATCCCTTTCCTCTTCTTGAGTAGCCTGACCCTTCCTCCAAAGGTGGAGACTCTCCTTTCTCCTAAGTCACGGTAGCACAGTCGTTCAGCCAGGCCAGTTGTTTTCCCTACCAGTGTGGAAAGAAATGATCCAATCACCCAGAAGAAGATAATGAAGCTAGTAATAGCTATCGACACATAGAAAAATTTTCCTCCTGTACTGCGATTTTGTCTGTAAAATCAAGTTTTATGTGTGCTAGGGTTCTGAGATGAGGAAGGATGCTGTAAACCACAGTGGGCAAATGCAAATAACACAACCAGAAAGAGGAAATGGTGACATCTGGCAGATTTCAAAAGATTTAACAAAGATAATATCTGGAGAAAAAAAAAGTACCGAGCACGCTAAGTGCTGTAATAGGTTTTTAGCATCAAATAACAGAAGAGTTAAATGTGTATCACTTGGACTTTTGTTTTTGAGGTGGGAATTATTCTTACCTGAGTCTGTCATGATGACACCCTGAAGGTGCCAGATTTCTCTACAGCTACACAACGCTCTCTGTAGAAGGAAACATACCATACATCTAAAAGTGGTAGAAATGAATCGTGTCATAACTGTATAGAAATGCAAATACAGGCAGGCCGTTCAAGCGGCAATTTTAAACTTAGTTACTTAATAGTGTATCTCAGAGTTGTAGCTTAATGTTTTCAAACGTGTATCATGATTTTAGTGTACCTTAGTTTCAAAATAATACGAGTCACTCTGAAGATCACATGTCTATGATACCTTAAAGACAGCACCTAAAAGCTGAGGATGATCATCCTGTGTGTGTAGCAACACAGAATTTGAAAAAGAAAAAAGACTTTCTTTTTTGCCTGTGCAAAAGTATTTTAAAAATCAGAAGAAAAGAGGAACTTAGAAAATTACAAAACAGTTTCCCTCCAGATGAAAATAAGGATGATGGATGTATATGTAACAGATCATCTAACATGCAGAAATACAGCTATATGAAATGGTTTTTGCGTTCTGCCAGGAAGACAGGACTGAGGAACTCTTTCTCGGAAAAACAGAAATGGAAGCTCTAAAGCCTCTCAAAAATAAATGCATGATAAACTACTAATAACATTGCACTTTTCAATATTTTCCACCCTATCTGTCCCAGGAAAATGGATCTATTACTGGTTGTTTGTGTACAAAACCGAGCAGTTAATTGTAAATCATTGTGCTCGAGTATTAAGTGGTCTACACATTAAGAGGTACGGGAGGAAAAAATGGACATCCAATTTACTCTTATTATAAGCTAATGTGGAAAGAAGCCAGGCTAGTCTGGAAGAGTCGTAAAACCACAGCATGCATTGAGATTGAATGCCTGATGGTAACCCGGGTATTTTTTAATTGGTGAGTAGGTCCACATCCCATCTGGCTTCAATTAGCATTGCTCCACTGACCCAAGTGGGCTGCAGCAATGTGCCATGCCTGAAGACCCAGATCTGTATAAAGAAACTGGAAATTTTCAGTGAAAGGACTCCATCACCAGCTTCTCAGTGTCAGGCTGTGCTCACACCTAGCATCCTTCTCTGCAGCAGTTAGTGTGCCAGGGAGCTGCAGGAGAGGGCTGCTTTTTGGCTGCTGGTGGGGCTGTGCAAGGGTGCAGGGACACCCTGCAACCAGGGACAGCCGTGGCCCAGCTGTCATCTTCAGTCAGGTTCATTTCCAGGCGCTGATCCAAAGCTAGTGCCATCATATAGCTGGTCAGGAGCACCATCAGCCAGACACCTCAATGTGAGTTGAAGATGACAGAGTTCATGGAGGTCCTTAGGGCCAACAGTTAATTGATATTGATGACAGACTACATCTTCTCAAATGAAGATTAAATTCTTCCAGAATGTCTTTTTTATACGTGATCACCTAACTCACCCCTAATGTGTGAGTACATATCAGCTACTGGTAAAAGTTGTTTCAGCATCTTCTGAGAGGCAACCATGTTCCACTCTTTTCTTACTAGCCAAGAGGTTTATCAGTAGGAGTTTCCAGAAAATTCAAGGTGAAGTAGAGCGCTTGTACTCTCCTAAGCTGTTAGTTCCTCATATTTATGTTGGATGGCCTGACCTACAAGAAAGCTTGTGAACAACTTGACACTGTCTGTTCCTGCCATCAGTCCTTGCTGAGCACTTGTAGCAACATTTTTTACTCTGCCTGCCTGCTTGAATTCCTGTTTTATTGATTAGTTTCCTTCTGAGAACACAGTTAGAAAATTCTCAGTAGCTGGTTCTGTTTAATTTTCTCCACTGGGACTGCTTGGAACAATGCCTGATAACTTATTTTTAACTAGGCTTGAAACATAAGTTTACTGCTATAACCATTAATAAGGAGTCCTCTCTGTTTCTCCTTGTCCTTAGAGTAACTACCATAAAACTTCCAAGACTGTCAGGTCTTGTAAGTTTGTATATTTTCATCTCTGTAACGTATAAAGCAGATTCCAATGTTTGCAAGCAATCTTTTGCCTTCCAAAACTCTTCTTGACAAAGATTAATTAAAACATTTGGCAGAGTTAAGCGTACATAAATGACAATTAAATACACATATGGATACAACACGTGGAGGATGGAATAAAAACTTACACAGTACCCAGGGCTAGAACATGCTTAAACAAGATGCTTTAACAAGATGCTGTTAACAAGCTCAGGCTGAACCTCTAGCCCAGACCTCCCCTCAGCACTACTTTGCTCCCACGCTGTGTAACCAGCAAGGCTGTAAGCGATGGGTTATGTTTCAGCCCACTCTTGTCTTGCTGGTTTGGTCTCAGTTTTCTCTCCCAGCCATAATGCTGATTCCAGCTCTGAGATTTTGATAAGGTGAGGATAATAAAACACACATGTGGTAACAAGCTGAGTGGGGTAACTAGAAGTATCAAAAGAGATGCAAATGAAAGCTGTATGTAGATAATTCAATTTGCAATCAAAGATTAAATCTGGGCAAAATTTCTACTAGTGACACAGTAGTGTTTGCTCATCCAGATTTCATTAGTGCCAGCCCTCATTCAAACTTTCATTCTACAAACACTGCAGGAGGTTTCCTGCTGATGCTCCCTCGCCCTATGCCCCCTGTGGACTTTGTCCACAGCAAAGCCAGCCAGAAGCACACAAGACTTCTTACAGAGGTCTGAGGCAGTGTGGGCAGCTGTGTCTGGGCTTGCTGGCATTGCTGCTGGTGTTCCCGCAGTGCTGGCTCCATCCTGCTGGATAGGGGTTGATAGCACCATTGGTGTGCGTGGGCAGGATTTGGTACTGCTCAAGAGGGGAAAGAGGTTGAGTGGAGCTGGGGAAGACTTAAGTGACAACAACAAACCCCACAGCTGGAGAAAGACTCACCGTGTAAAAGCCTGCTTAACAACCTAAGCTCCTAGTTCCTCTTTCTTTTACATTTGCCTGCACACAAAGCATAAAATCATAGAATATTAGGAGTTGGAAGGGACCTCTAGAGGTCATCTACTCAAAAATGTCTTCTTAGGACTCTATAGCAAAACTTTGCCACTTGGGTTATTTGCTTGTGCACTCTGAAAGCTTAGTGATACAACATGAACCCAAACTAAGCAGGTATGAAGTTGCTTGTAAGACTGTTTTTTATGCTTGCAAAGCACTGTCAGCATATTTCAGTTTTGAATGAATTGCGTTTCTAATCCCTTATTGTTTTACAGCAGCTGAAATTTCCCAACTGGCTGCCAACACACATGAACAACTAAATGTTTTTTACATCTTATTTTATGATCCAGACTGTATTTTGAAATGAAATGCATACTAAGCAAAATCAGTTTCTTTGTGTTTCTGATGACACATGTATGTAGATTTTGAGAAAGGGAAGTGGGCATGGCAGGAAATTCAGAAACTGCCAAAAGACAAATGTTAGGGTTATTTTTAATTCTTTCTGTGATACACACAGCATCAGGCTTACTGAAACTCCCTGTCTCTCGTGTCTAGGCTTATCTGCACATGGCACTAGTCCAGCTGGTTTACACCAAGTTCCAAGGTGCTACTGTGAACAACACTCCATGTCACATCCCCTCTTCTACACATGCTGCTCACATTCCCATCTCAGAGTCACATGCAGGTGGGACAGTTGGGCCAACAGGGTGCTGTCAGGAAGCCCAGAAGCTTTGCCACCAGCTGACGAGTCTGCAGAAAGCATGATCTTGCACTGTACCTTAAGCCTTCTTAAGCTTTCTTAAGCCTCCTTTCCTGTGCCTTTAGCTCCCTACTGCTCCTGAGGTGTTGCTCCTGTGGCTGTGCTCCACAGGCCGAAGATGTGTGTTTTGGAAACTGATTTCTAAAAGTAACAGAGATTAGCTTCTGCATTTGGCATTATGTATCCATGGCTGCTGGCAATGTTTTGGCAGGAGACAAACTTTTGCTGACAAATTTTGCTGTCAAATTGGATCTTATTTCTTACTACATAGGGATCATTTTCCTTATGCTTGTCCTCACCTGAGTGCTTGCTGCTGTGTTTGTGTGGTTGATGCAAGATCAGTTGTGTTATAGAATAATTTGCTTTCAATGCCTGTGTGAGGGTATCAAATTCATTTTATGAAAACTGAGTGTACAAAGCTGGAGTGAGAGAAGAGCCCTTGAGGCCTCCAGCACTGAATGTTAGGCGCACACACACACTGCATCGCTCACAGACAGGTGCCCTGGCCTGTCATCTTGGGTCCTAATTCCTCACACTTTTTGTGTGTGATTGGCCATGGTGCTCTTTCCCGATTTGGAGCAAGAGACATTTAAACAGTCACACTTATTGGTCAGCATCCTTCTAAGGAGCAGCTAATAGAACTGGGGCTGTTTAGTTTGAAGAAAAGGAGGCTGAGGGAAGACCTTATTGCTGTCTAGAAATACCTGAAAAGAGGTTGTACAGAAGTGGGTGTTGGTCTCTTCTCGCAAGTAACAAGTGATAGGAGAAAAACAAAATGGGCTCAAGTAGTGCCAAGGGAAGGTTAGGTTAGACATTAGGAAAATCTTCATAATTGATCAGGCACTGGTCATCAGGCACTGGACCAGGCTGCACAGGGAGGTGGTCAAGTTAGCATTCCTAAAAGTCACATAGATATGGAGCTTAGGGACATGGTTGAGCGGTGGGATTGGCAGAGTTAGGTTAATGGTTGGGCTTGATGATCTTAAAGATCTTTTTCAACATAAAAGGTTCTATGATTCTACGTGGAGAAGTATGTGTTGAGATGGTGCCAAAACAGAAGGAAGGAGATCTTTTTTATCCTTATACTAAAATGTTTGTAAATAAATCTATTTTTTTTAAGAGGGGCAGTGTTCCTTAAGAAATTATTTCTGAGTATACTAAGTAAATGCAAGCAGGAATGCTGGAGTCACAGAGTTGTTTTGCAGTGTTCTGTTTGCTAGTGCAGCAGATAGCACCGCCAGGCTGGCTGGAGATACAGGCTTGGGCCAGGATCCATCGTGGGCTTCGGGTAGGATCAGGCAGAGCCTCAGGGCTCCTGCATCTCTGACATTCCCAACCGGAGTGTTAAAACGAGGTTTTGCATTACTGCAGGCCAGGAAATTGCACTTGGCCTTCCCTCTTTCGTCCAGTCTGTTTGACCTGTGCACCTTCCCATTGCTTCTACCTCACAGCCTGTGCTGAGGCTGAGGGGTTTTCCCCATCTTGGTTTAACAACAGAGGAGACTGTTTTTGGAAGGCTGACTTAACGCCCCGGTTCGGATTCTGGAGCCATTTAAAGGCACTTTCCCCACACGTTCTCCCGGTTAAGCAGCCGAGCCTGTACAAACCCAATAGCCGCCCCGCTTCCCTCAGGCCATGTTTTAATTCAGTGCTTCCTCCTTTAAGGCCTGTCTGGCAGCAGGCTGATTTCGCTAAAATTATGAATTTGTCTTCTGCCCCGGCGTGGATACTGCATCGATGAACAAAAGCCATGTGTACCTCCCCGTCGGGGAATCGAACCCCGGTCTCCCGCGTGACAGGCGGGGATACTAACCACTATACTAACGAGGAGCTGTACAAACAGTATTCCGCTAGGGGCCACCAGATGGTTTTCCAGCAATCCCGGGCCGGTGCTGAACCCACAGACCCTCTCCCGTCAAGCTCCGCCCCGCGCCCCGCAATGCACCACGGAAGTCGTAGTTCCACCACGCGGGCGCTTCGGCCTTTCCCGCGGGGGGCGGAACTGCCCCTCCCAGGGGCCGCCGCGCGGGTCGCACCCCTCCCCTCCTCCCGCGGCGGGCGGGGCGGCTGCGGTATCGCCCGCATGCGGCCGCGCGGTGGGGAGTGGAGAGAGCGCGCGACCCATGGCGGCAGCGGCGGACCCGAGCTCCTTCGCCGTGCCCTCGCGCTGCTGCACGCGGCACCTCTACCTGCGCTGCCGCGCGGACTTCAGCGCGAGGACGCTGCGGGGCACGGCAGCCCTCACGGCGCGCGCCGAGGGCGAGGCACTGCGTTGCCTGGTAACGACGGGGGCGGGTGGGGTGGGCGCGCGACCCTCGCGCTGCCTTTGCGGTGCGGCCGGGGCGGGGTGAATGACAGGGCCCAGCTTCGGGGTGAGCGGCGGGACGGGCGAGTGGCCAGGGGGTTGCTCCGGCGCCTCTTCTCAGTTGCGTCCCTCGGCCTTAACCCCCAGCCCTGCGGCAGCCGCCTCACCCCTTCGGGTTCCCCTGCTGCCCCCCTCAGCCAGAGCCTACGCGCCGTCCGGGCTCGCCCGCGGCCCTTGTGTGCTTGTCACGGCCGGGCGAACTGCGCCTGGACAGCCCGAACCTCCGTGGAGGGCGAGGGGAGATAGAAATACACATTTTTGTGTGTACATTAAAATGGCGAAGAGGCTGTTACCCAGAAGATGAGAATAAAGCGCTGGGAAAGCAAAAGGCTTGTGGCTTTTCCTCTGCGCTTCTCCCTGTCTCGGTTAACCACGCAGATCGGCGGCTAAACCTCTTCAGATTTGGTTTATACGCAAAGTTCGTGGCCTTTTTTTTTCGTTCTGGCTCCGTAATGTGCTTTTGTGATTGGCGCTTACATTTTAGTTTTGAAAAAATCCTGTTAATAATAAAGAGTAAAACTTAACAGTGCAGCGTTGTATCATTCATCCTCCGTGGCATGGAAGTCTTTATTCACGCAGGCTAGTTCCGTGGTGGGAGCCTCAGCAGGGTCTTTTCTGTCATTTTCCTAATTGCATAGTGGCCATTTGAAGGCTTTTCCATTTGTCGTTTACCTAGTAAACGCCTGTTTCCCTTTCATAGTCAGAAGTTGATGTTACTCTTCCTCCTCTAGTTTTGTAAGTTCAGTGTTGATGTGTTAAAATGCTGGCTCCCAGTACTCACTCAGTTTATCTGATCTTACATAGCAAATTCATTTTCTTTCAGAGAGACTTGTGTTTGAGATTTGATGAGCGCTATGTTAATTATTACGCTTCTTCACAGCTATTTAATGTTTGCTTCATTACAGGTCTTGGATACAAAAGACCTGCAGATATTTAAAGTGACTGTAAATGGACAGGATGCAAAATTTGCTTTTGGAGAAAAGCACAGCTTCAAGGGAACCCCCCTGGAAATCACGTTTCCTTTTGAACTGAGAAGGTACACTCTTTGACTTCTTAATTTAGGTGGCAAAATGCATTGTATGAGCCGCTTGTGTGCATGTTGTGTAAAGTTTGCAAAGGAACTTATGAGTGACAGCGTTGCATTTGTTTGGTATAATCTTGTTCATGGGTTTAATATTTAGCTTTCATTAGACAGGCAGAACCTTGAGAGTGTTTATATCCATTCTCAGTCTTACATTCTGTACAAAATTACTTGCTAAAGTAAGTAGTGAAATGATGTGCCATGGATCACCATTTTTCTAGGGCTTTTCATCAGTAGCAGTCTGTGTTCTTCAACTGTCTGAATTCTGTCATGTCCAGAATTGCTGTGGAATGGCTCGTATGGATTTCCATACCTGTGTGCCTTTCTTTTATGCATGAGCTGATCCTGCATTTCTGTAGCACTGCGGGTTACTACTGTGATTACACAGAAACATAATTTCGCATAAGAAAAGTTTTTTACTGTATTGACTGTGCTAAGCCCAAGTCACTAAAACCTGGAATTGGGTATTTGACAGCGTGGTGAATGAACTACCTATAATCTTTCTTTTAAGTTGCACGAATTAAAACGTTGTTGCAAGATCACAGTATGTTCTTTGGCAGTTTGCTTTGTATATTTTAATTCGGTGGTATCTTGAATACTAAAGTTGAAAGCTGTGACTGTGTAAGAAGGTTCCTTTGTTTCAATGAAATTATGTACTAGGTTCCTTCTTACTATTTGGGTTTGTTTTTCCAAATCTATTATTACCTCTGCAAATTATGTCTGGTTTCTAATTTTCCACTGTTGCTGTTGGTTGAATTAGTGCCAGAAACACATAAGATGTGGAAGAGAAAGGAATGTCATTCAGTAGCTGAATATCATTCAGTAGTTGTCCCTTCTGGGGAACCACTTAAGAGCTGATACGAAACTGGACTTAAGAAACTGAAGACTTAAACAGGCCACCAAAGAAACATAAGCCTGTTTCTTTTGTTTGACTTTCAGCTCTTTCTTTTTTTAATTGCTGAATTTCCTTGCAAGAAAAAATACAGAGAGTGTAACAAGTAGCGTTTGCAAGAATTTATAATCTTGTGTGAGATATGGTTCCTCATGTAATAAAGCAGTAATAGGAAAGTGTAGAAGTTAAACTGAGAGTCTGACTGTTCAGTAAGCAGTGCGCCTTATGGTAATACAAGTCATTTTCTCTTGTCAAATACGTACTTTGGAATGCCGGTTATACACCCGATAGGTATAGCTGGTCAGCTTATCTGGCGTCCACCTACTAATTAGCTGAAGTTTGTTCTGATTTATGGTTGGGTTGTTAACATCAGAGTTGCATGTGTAACCTGGAACTTTCCAATAACAGGAGTAAGTTGTTCTGTGAGCTGTCAGTGATGGCTTGGTATGCTTTTTTTAAAAATAAATATGTTAATGTGTCAGGTTTGTGTGTGTGTTCTCTTCATAGCAAGCTGATATCTGTCTTTCAAAGAGCTGTTAGTTTTTTACTGTACACCAGTTCTGAAACCCTGAAAATGTGAATGGTTTTTTCATTTTCTTATTAATCCTACTGTTTAATGGAAAAATTTGTGGTTAGGAAAAACAAACACAGAAGTGCCTTGGAACCAGCTAATTGTTACTACAACAATTGAAAGGGAAAGTTGTTTTCAATATGCTACTTGTTCTTCTTTTTGATGCTTTTGAGGCAGTGTAGAGAAGTCTCAGTAGTGATCAGGAGATGTGTCAAAAGAATCTGACTATGCTCTTTATTACACAGGGGACAAGAAGCAATTGTCGAGTTATCTTTTGAAAGCTCTCCAAACTCTTCAGCTCTCCAATGGTTTTCTCCAGAGCAAACATCTGGAAAGAAGCATCCATTTCTCTTCAGCCAGTGTCAGGTTGAGTGGAATAATTTTTAATTTTTTCATTGTTGTTTACATACCACTGTGATTCCCTCTGGTTTCCAAAGAGTTGGAGAGGGAAGCAACTAGGGGAAAGTATAGTAGCCTGTAACTTGTAGTGGTGTGTGTCCAAGGTCCTAAATGAAAACACCAAGTCAAGACATTGCTGAGATTTCATTATGTGTTTGCAGAGTTTAGTAATTCCAGAACTGCTGTGCCCTCTCTAGTATTACTGCTGAACAACTTGCAGTTCTTTGCAATCAACATATGTGGCTATTGATCTGTCTTACCATTATTTCTTTTAGAAAAGCCTTAGCCACTATAAGCGATAGTAAGTATTTGTTTGTAGATAATTATACTGCTTCTCTAGAGAATGTTTTATTTATAGCAATATATGTGGGGTTTTTTCTAGTCTTCTGCATAAAAAAAATTGTTATGGCTTAGCTTTTTATTTCTCTCTCCAGGCTACCCACTGCAGAGCCATCTTTCCATGCCAAGACACACCTGCTGTGAAACTAACCTACTATGCAGAAGTAGGTGAACTTAAGTTATGTCTAACTAAAGACAACTGCTACAATGGGTGATTTGTACTTTTTTTTTTGTAGCTGCTGGTATGTGACCTAAGATTAAAACATAGAATATTGACTTTTAGCTTAAAGTAAAAGCCAAAAGGTGATTGTCTTCCCTGTGGTCCTTTTCTGGCTTTACTGGATTTTTTTAATCTATTTTATATATTATCTGTGTTTTCACTCACGTATTTCTATTTCTTTACATTCCTGGCATAAGTAGTCCAATTGTTTTAAAGAGGCAAAAACGGAGATGTTTAGTGTTATCATTAAGTTCAGTAATAGAAAGAAATACATAAGTTCTGTTAGAGATAATTTTTGTGATTAATGAAATATTGCCAGGCTTTAAGACAAAAAATTCCTGTATGTATTATGTTTTAATTGATGGAGAGGAGTTAACAACAGAACAAATATGAGTTACTCTTCTTGTTATTGCTGATTCTAGTATGTTGTGTAAGACTGTGCCGGCTGAGTTCCTCACAGTTGGATGTCTTTTCAGATATCTGTACCTAAAGAGTTGGTGGCTCTTATGAGTGCTAATCGTGATGGAGAGATGCCTGACCCAGAGGACAGCAGCCGGAAGATCTACTGTTTCAGTCAAAATGTAAGTGCTCCAGGGTGTTAAACAGATGCTTAAGGTTTTATTCTGAACAGTTGCAGTTTTACTTGTGAAATCTCTCTCCATGAATAACATGAGAGTTTTGGAAAACAGATCCTGCAAACTTTAAGCTGACAAAGATCTTAGAAGTGAAGCTGAGCGTTGCAGCTAGTTTTTATCTTGAAGTTAGGCAAATTCTGGCGACAGAGTTGTTTGTTTTTCTTAAAGGTGAAATTTTGAGGATTTATGGAAAGTTATCTCCAGCTAACAAAGATTACTGTTCTCAGGATAAAGTTTTATTAAGTGGTGTAGCTAATTTGATGGTTCCACTGCTCCTAAAGTGGCAGTCTGTTTACTCTTCTGTCATTTTTGTTCTCTGCTTTTTGGGTTATATTGCTGATGTTTAAGGGATTGCCTGGCCAATCTAGTTTATTTTGCTGAACAAGCAGATTAAAATAACGTATATGTTTTAAAAGATCGTTTTAGTAAGCTGATGAGCTGCTGCAGGACTGAATGAGTGCAAGAAAAGATGAAATTTTGTGACTAGAGGAGAGGAGGGACACCTACTTTGAACCGCAGCAGCTGTTGGGTCCATTTGGCTGCTGTGTGAAACCTGAGAAAGGCAAGAGGAGAGTGGAGGGAAAATACCGTCACCTTATCTGTGAGCTTTTCAGTATGCAGTGGTCTGCCTTCTGTGATCGAGAACATTTGCCACTCCTGGTCTAGTGCATAGGGCTTCTATGTTGCCAAAGTTGTACATTGCCTAGAAATAAACTTCTGGTATGTTTAGTCAAATGTTTAGTTAAACTGAAATTGTGCTCAGCTTCCTATGTTGAAAAACATTCAATTCATTTGTTAGTATGCGTTTCATATGTTGACAAACAATTAATTATTAGGAAAAGCATGTATTTCATTAAACAAGAGAAGTTAAATGCATTACACACAAATTATGGAAATGAAAAAAAACAAAATGCATTAAAAAAACTCAAAAATCATCTGGTATACAAAAGTGTGAGACCAGTTTCGTAGAGAAGGCAAGTGTTTCCTGTGGAAAGAAAAGCAAATGCATTGAACTCTAGGATGTGAATGTGTGCTCAGCATACTTAAAACTAGGTTTTTGCTGAAGGATGGCTGGTCTGGTAAAAAAGTCTAGGGGAGAGCAGCATTTGTAAAATAATTTTGTAACTAAACATCCAGTGAGATTTTAAGTAATTTCAGAATTTCAAATTAGTGAATTGAGTATAACTATGTATGGGCAAATTAACAGTTTAACAGTCTTAACACAAGTCAGTGGATCTAAATGTTTTTAAGAATGTATTCCTTGGAATAATAAATGAAATTAAGACACACTTATGTGGTGATAGGGGTATTTTAATTAATGATACTGAAATGGCTTGGGAATAATGGTAGAATGAACTTTTCCTGCAGTATCATCTCCAAGTACTTATGTTGTTCTTACTTAACACTGTTTAGTCAGATAAAATGTAACTTTCATATGAACATGATGTTTTGTTTCCAAAACACTGGTAGAAAACATTTCTTTACAAAGACACTCTAGCTTTGAATTGTTGTTTTGATTTTAAAAAAAATACTTGGAAAGTATTTTAATACCAGTGGAAATCAGTCTTTTTTCTTTGTTTTGCCAGATCTTTTGTATTTTTTTACAAAAATTCATTAAAGCTCTTCCTGCATCTGTCTGTGTGATACTGCTGCTCTTTATGGGCACAGTATCTGGTAACTTCTCCTATAAAGTTTAATGGAAGTGGAATGAACATGGAAAACTTTCTTTTGAACACCAACCAAACCAGTGGCACTCTTTAATGCAAATTTTTTTGAGCAGAGGTGCTGCTTAAAATTTTGTGGTCTTTGCACAAAACATTTGTGAAACAGGTCATACTTACAGAAAAGATAATTTTGGGAGAAAAGAACCCCAGTGTCTCTAATATAACATAAAGCAGGAAACTATTGAGGAAATGTGCATGTTTCATTACATATGTTTTCTTTTATGAATCTTCTTCCTTTACGTACCTTCTGCTATCCTTTGAACCAGTGGTGTATTCAGAGATGGCAAATAAGATTTCTTTTTTTTCCTTATGTTCTCTCCTAGGTTCCCATACCTTGCTACTTGATGGCTCTAGTGGTTGGAGCTTTGGAAAGCAGGTGAGTGACTCTGCACACAGTATAAATAATCATAAATCTTCAGAGTTATCTTTTTTGTTTCTCAGCCTCATTTCTAGTTTTAAAAGGTGCTAGGAGGTTCAATTAACTTACTTCTATCAAGGTGCATGAATCTTGATTTTACTCTTGCATCCCTGTTTCTATAGAATACAGTTGCTGCCAATTAAAGAAGTATCATGAAAAGTTTGTAACTGATTGGAACCTCTAAGTACTTCTTCTAGCTCAGGGAGTAGTATTTCTTTCCTCAGGTAACAGATAAGCCTCATCATGTACAAAGGACAGAAAATTACAGCTACAGCCTGGTTGCTTGTCTACATGAGGATGTGTTACTCTCACCCATAATAATGCTTTTATATTAGGGCTTTACAGCATCTCAAAACCTGTAAATGTGTTTCCTATTTATTTGTCCTGAACAGTGAATGTGTGTGGTTTTGTTTTCTAAAGCTTTGCTTTAGCAACGGAGAGAAAAAATAATCAAAAACTCACTAATAAGTTTCTTCAGCTGTGTGGGCTGAGCACAATTTCCCACGGAATAATTTTCAGTTCATAGTGTCTTGGTTCCCTTTTTGTTTTCAACAGAAAGATTGGTCCGAGGACACTGGTGTGGGCTGAGAAGGAGCTAGTGGATAAATCAGCGTATGAATTTGCTGAGGTGGGTCATTACAAAAAAGTTTTGTAAACTTTACCTCCCAGCTCCCAAAATACTGCTATTCTACTGCAACACAAAACTACTAAATACAAATACTATCAGCAAGTTTGCTGATGACACAAAGCTGGGAGAAGTGGCCAACACCCCAGCAGGCTGTGTCGTTCATCAGGACCTGGGCAGGGAGAAAATGTAGTGAACTATAACAAGGGCAAGTGTAAAGTGTTGCATCTGGGCAAGAGCAACCCCAGGTACCAGTATAAATTGAGGACTGACTGGCTGGACAGCAGCGGAGGAGAAAGGAACTTGGGGGTCCTGGTGGACAGGGGGATGACCATGAGCCAGTAATGTGCCCTTGTGGCCAAGGCCAACAGCATCCGGGGTGAATCAGAAGGAGAGCGGTTAGCAGGTCCAGAGAGGTTCTCCTCCTCTTCTACTCTGCTGTGGTGAGACCGCATCTGGAATATTGTGTCCAGTTCTGGGCCCCTCAGTTCAAGAAGGACACAGAACTGCTGAAGAGAGTCCAGTGCAGAGCCACAAAGATGATGGAGTGGAACATCTTCCTGATGAGGAAAGGCTGAGGGAGCTGGAAAAAAAGAAGACTGAGGGATGATCTCATTAATGTTTATAAATATGTGAAAAGTGGGTGTCAGGAGGAAAGAGCCAGGCTCTTCTCGGTGTCATCTAGTGATAGGACAGGGGGCAGTGGGTGTAAGCAGGAACACAGGAGGTTCCAAATAAATATGAGAAGGAACTTACACATGGTAAGGGTGACAGAGCACTGGTAGGGGCTGCCCATGGAGGGTTGTGGAGTCTCCTTCTCTGGAAGGACACCTGGATATGTTCCTGTGTGACTTGGTCTAGGTGATCCTACGGTGGCAGGGCAATTGGACTAAGTAATATTTTGCTTTCAAAGTCCATTCCAGTCCCTAATGTTATGTGATTCTGTGAAATACTGATGCAGTCTTGTACTCATTTTGTAAGTGTGACATGCCAAAGTGAAAGAGAATGAAGTGTTCAGAATATTACTTATTCAGCCTTTGCCGTCAGATGTCATGGTAGAAACTAATGTGAGTTATTGTTTCAGGCTGAAGCTATGCTGAAAACAGCAGAGGATTTAGCAGGACCCTATGTATGGGGACAGTATGATCTGTTAGTCTTGCCACCTTCTTTTCCTTATGGTGGTATGGAGAATCCTTGTCTTACTTTTGTAACTCCAACTCTACTGGTAAGTGTAACACTGATGAAAGTTACTTCTTAGGATTTGTTTATCTATCAAATGGTGGCTGTTAGTCCAAAAATGGGATTAATCATGCTTCTTGAAAGAGCTGTGAATGTTCCTTCCTCCCTTGGAGTTAGAGATGATACATGAAACTGTATTAAGTGGTGTGGTTTGAAGCTTGCCTGAACTAATAAACTGCCTTTTTTGTTTTTTAGGCAGGTGATCGATCTCTATCAAATGTAAGTACAAAGTAGGTTCATGTCTTCATGTAGAAAAGGACTTGTATCTTTACTTCCTTTATAGTACATACCTGAAAATGTGTCCTCTCTCCCATTGAAGGAGTTAAAAGATAAGGCAGGAACTCAAGAAGCCTTACAAAGTGAATTGTTTTGTGTAATAAACAGGTGAAAAAAACACAGGTGCCTGTATGTATAGGGGGCTGACTGAAATTAGCTGCTCTATAGCGCTTGTCTCGCCCTCTGTGTAGATAGGTTTAAAAACCACAACTGAATTGATCAGATCAAAACTGTTAGTGGGGAATTTCTTCATGTGTATGTCTGTTTATGCACTAGAACTCGCACTGTGTGCAATTTTTTTCTGAAGTGGAAATGATGAGTACTATTTGGGTAAACTGTGTTGTTTTTCTGGAAAGCTGACGACTCTGGATGCTGTTTTATCTCGTGTCTTTCTGCTAGACAGATATACTACTCAGAAAGAAAAAGACTATCGTAGTCGTACCCACAGAATACTCAAATATTTGACATGAATGCTTTTTGATGTGTCATGCATATTATCTTTCCAGGGGTGACAGTTTCTTCCTAGTTAATATTTTAGAACACCCTAGCGTTTCTGAAGTTGCATAAAGGGGGACTCTCGTACTCTGTAATGTGTTTTCAAAAACAAGTAACTGCAGCAGAGGAATTATTTTGGCTAATCACTGCAGCTAGAAGAGTCACAGGCTGGACACTCAAAAATTATTTCTGGAAAAGCATATCTGTTAGGATAGTATTAGGCCTTTAAACAAAACAAGGATAAGTGAGCTTACAGACCTGTGAATGCTAAATGGCTGTGGGAATATAGAGAAGTAAATGAGATCTCATTAGGATATTTTTTTTGTGTTGGGATTTGATGTTAATTTTCCAGAGGAGTTTAGGTTTCTTACTGTTTTTTGTGTTTCAGGTTATTGCTCATGAAATCTCTCATAGCTGGACAGGAAACTTGGTAACAAACAAGACATGGGAGCATTTTTGGTAGGTGTGATGTTCAGTGTGATGCAAGTCACATTCTAAAATTAATCTCTAAAGACACCACCAGCTACATTCATGTTGCCATCCTATCAGTGCCAACTTTATCCATATACTTCCAGGCTGAATGAGGGACATACTGTGTACCTGGAACGCAGGATTGGTGGCCGGTTGTTTGGTGAGCAGTTCAGGCACTTTCAAGCCCTTGGAGGTTGGAGGGAACTGCAGAATACGGTAAATAAAGTTTTGGGGTTTTTCTAACTGTTTTGAGCTCTTCTGGAGGGATTCATGTCTTATGGGCTCCTTTGTTTGTTCTGTGATGCCTAAATTGCTGTATTACCTGTTGGCATATTGGTAAGCAGCTGAAAAGCTTGTCAAGGTTATCTGCAAGCGTGACGGTGAGAATTTTCAGTGCAATTGACTGGTTTCTTTATTTCCTGGCTACTGCATTAATAATTGAGTGTATTCCTAATCTGTTACTGCCTACAAAGGTTGTTTGGTTTTCATTTAAACTAAAATTTAGTTTTCAGATTTCCATCCAGTGGTATTTTTAGCCCTCAAATCTAGTTTGGTTGATGCAAATCACCTGGGTTACTATGAGTATTCTGTCATTGTGTTTTATTCTTTATATAACATACTTTAATAAAGGGAAAAATAGTTTATTAGGTGGTTGTGATTAAAATAGGCAGCAATTAACTGCTTTGAGACAGCTGGAGCACAGGGTGATTGATCCTAACATCTTTGTTTTACACATGATCAGACACTGATAATCAAGACGAGAGGACAAAAGTAATAAATTTAGCTTGTGTAGATTCAGAACTTCAGGAAAGACAATGAGAAAAAATGCTGTGTCATGAAGCAGTCTTAGATTTGGGTGGGTTATGCCTTTTGAAACAGAATTAGTATTGATTTTCAGGAGTACAGGTTTTCCAGACAAATCTATTTTCTTGTGTCTGTGTCACAGATAAATACACTTGGAGATAAAAATCCTGTAACTAACCTCATCCCTAATCTGAGTGAAGTAGATCCTGATGTTGCCTATTCATCTGTTCCATATGAGAAAGGCTTTGCCTTGCTTTTTCATCTTGAACAACTTCTTGGAGGCCCAGGTAAGTGTCAGTCTTTATATACTGTTGTTTCCCTTTTTAATTTCAAACAGTAAAACACTTGTGTTTTAACTGGTAGATGTCTTCATGGGCTTCCTGAAGGCTTACATTCAGCACTTTGCCTACAAGAGCATAGTAACTGAGGACTGGAAGAATTTCTTGTACTCCTACTTCAAGGATAAGGTTGGATACTATTTAAAACTTACTTGTTTGAAACCTTTCAGTTATATGAAACTGTGGCAGAACTTGGGAATTGGCATCTTTAAGCACCAATTCTTTATCTTTGTCTTCTTTATCTCAAGATCTTAATATGATGTAGTCTTTTTACCAGCATCAGTTTGCATTATGATGCTTTTGATATTTCTAGATGGGAATTTTTTTTAAGTAATCTGTGTAAGATTCTGCAGGTTAAATATTTTTTTAAAAGGCATCTGTTTTCCATGGGATATGCTTTTCTCTAAAACTAAAATTTGAAATTGAATAACAATTTGCGTTGCTTTGTAGGTAGATGTTCTTGATAAAGTTGATTGGAATTCATGGTTCCATGCTCCAGGAATGCCACCAGCGAAGCCTACGTAAGCTGCGTTGTTTTGTGATTCATCTTTTCATCCTTGAGATTGTGCATAGGTTTCCAAACAGTCATGAGTCGGCTTGTGAACAGGGTGGAGGTGTTTTCATAGACATTTCATTAAGAAATGACCTCATAATACACAGAAATGTCTCTTGCATGTATATAGGAGAAAAAAGTCACCATTACTGGTTTCTCTTTTTTAATACTGGTGCAATTAATTCTAGTTTGAAAGTTGCCAGGAAAGATTCTTTTTTTTCCTAACTGTTTGTTACAACATTATGCTTTTTTCATCTGTAAGCTACAATATAGATACGAGCATATATGCTCAGAGATATTGATCATGGTACTTGTGTATGGGATCGAGGAACAGTGTCACCTGTTCAGTGTGCTTCACAATGTGTTCACAATGAAAACTGAAATACAGTTCATTATGACAGGTCTCCTATACCGTGTATTGCAGTATTGAGTTGCGTCTACAATGAACAAACATGGAGCCATTTGAAGATAATTTCTAAGATTTTTAAAATAAACTATTACAGGAGCCTTTTGTGTTTCCAAAGTGTGATCCTTTTTTTTTTTTAACATTTGACAGGTATGATATGACATTAGCAAATGCTTGTGTTGCCTTGAGCCAAAGATGGATCAAAGTGAGTGATTAAAGAATGCTGAAGTACCTGTATTGTGAAAAACTAGGTCTCTTTGTATAAAGCGAGCCATTCTCACAGAATCTATCATTTGCTGAGTGTATTTATGATGGTGGTATGGCTGCCAGGGATTTTGTTTCACAGACTAACTCTTCATCATAGAGTCTGTGGATTTGCAGCAACTTCTATGTGTGAAGCAAGGTACCTGTTTTAACGAGGCACACGCCAGCTTTTGGTTACGTGTATGCAGTAACCAAAGTGAGACTGTTCTTCTTGAAACCCTGATGAGGATAATGTCTCCATTTAAAAACAAGTGCCAAGCTGTGTCTATGTTACTGATTATAATGTATTAGCAGTAAATCCTCTATGTTATTCTGGAGCTGGTATGTATTTCTCATAAAAATGGAAATACAAAAGACAGTGTAATTAATATCATAACATTGTCTCATAATCTTAACCATGAGACTCAAACAACTGAGAATTCTGCATGCCTTCCTTTTGTGTGCTCTGTAGCTTTTCACTATACTGGTATGTTGTCTATCTTTCTGCTTCTTAGTGTTAAGTTTTACAGAAAAAACTTGGGTTTTTTCTTTTTTATTTAATTCTAATAGAAAAAAAAGTGGAGATAAAAAGATCAGTGGAGAATAAACAAGTGGAAGGTGAAGAATAACAAACATCAGAAAGTAGTTCAAGTTCTTCCTTTCCCTTTCTTGTAGCATCCTGCACAAATACAAATCGGTATCTTTTTTGATATGCAGTGGTTCCATTGTAAATGCAGATGTACAAGTAAATGACACCAGATAGTGCTTTGAAATATTTATTAGACTCTTACTTTAAGTGTCCATTTCCTTATAGGCAAAAGAGAGTGATTTGGGCTCATTTAGCTCAGCAGATCTGAAGGAGATGTCCTCCCAGCAGCTGATTGAGTTCCTGGCACTGTTGCTTCTAGAGGTAAATACCTGCCTGGGGTAACTTGGTTCTGGTACCAAAGAAAGTGTGCTTTGGAACTAAGTAGTCCATTTTCTTGTTAGTCCTGCGAAAATAATCCTCTCTCACCATACATAGTTACTAAAACCTTCAGCTGTGCCTTCCTCATTATTTCTGGCTCTTCAGCTAACAGGCAACATACAGTGTTATTTTCAGTTGAAAGGTGAGAACAAAATTACAAGGTGCTTCGATTTGTCTGTATTTGATGCTGTAGCAAATAAGATATAAATAAAATGAAAATACTTTGGTTTGACTGTTTCAGTAGTACCAAATGTGGGGATTTGCTAACATTTATTCCTTGTCTCCTCTCTTATACTGTGGGAAGGTGAAAGGAACAAGAACAAATGTCATGCTAAGATTTTAACTCTTTTGTAACAACAATCTTCTTGCATGAACCTCTTTTTTTTTTTGTGAGTGTTTTTTTGTTTTGTTTTTGAGGCATGTGGGTTGACGTGTGCCTCTGGTGTATTCTGACTGTGCAGTTTTCTTTTTCAGGATCCTCTTCCACTGTCACATGTCCAGCGAATGCAGCAAGTATATGACTTCAATGCTATAAACAATTCTGAAATAAGATTCAGGTTTGTACTAGTATGAGGTTTTTTCTAATCTTAAACGCTTTCATAAAATGCTTTGTACGTGGTCTGAGACATAACACTGTTCAATAGAACTGGTGCAGGGTTTTGTGGTGATGGCTGGTACTGTAGGCTTTTTTGTAAACATAGGCAAGTGCAGGCATGCTTACCATGGTAGTGTGCTATTACTTAGGAATTGGGTGAATACAGTCTAGTAGAACAACTGGAAATGAGCAGTGGGTTAGCTGTACTTTATTTTAAGCTGTCTTGCCAGCAAAGGAACCCGCCAGCCTGACAGCTTGTTTGGGGGTTGGTATTGAATAATACGATATAGTGAGCCTTTCTGTGACTTAAAGATTCCTGAAAGGTCTTTTCCATTATTTACTCGGGGCCAGATCTTCTGGACTTAACTAATCAGTGTTTGTGCTGATGTGCCAGTATGTGGTTTTTTCTTCAACACAACTTGGAAACTTCTTTGTCACATTTTAACTCATCAATATCACAAAGATTTTGCCTCATCAAATACAAAAGTAGGTATCAAAGGAAGATCCTAAACAAATAGGAAATACCCAGATGGCTTGATTCTTGTGCTGTTGTAATTTCTTCTATTTTGTAATTACACATTGTCTACGTATGTCACTTGTTTAGAAAAGGGGGGGTTAAGGGCATAAGTAATCTTTACAATAACTTGAAATATTACATGTTTTGCTGCCATAGCATACTCAAATATGTTTGCAATACCAATCATTATTCTGCCTTAATTCTGTGTTTCTTGTTTAAAATATAATTTTAAAATAGTTCCTTTAATATACAATATATTTTCTATTTCTTGTAACAAGATCTGTTTCTTTCTATTAAAACAAGCACGTGCCAGTTGCTGATGATGTTTAGTTCGGGGGTTTTTTGTTGGGTTTTGTTTTAATCACCTGGTTAGATGTGGCAAGTTCTCTATAATTCAGTTTGAATTCCAAGTGATGCAATTGGACACTTCTTTAATATAAAAAAAATACATACCAGACTGTTTTGGAGAAACTTCGAAGCCATTTTTCCCTAGGTTATAGGAAAGCCCACTTTTGTAACATGCTATACTGAGTATTTTATTTTGAGCTTAGCTTGTTCCTGTGATGACACAGCACAGCCCAGCATGTTTGTGGGAACACAGTCATAAAATAAACCATCGCAAATGAAAACAAAAGTGAAAGTTTTCCTTATTTTTTACTTTCCCAAGATGGCTGCGCCTCTGCATCAAGTCCAGGTGGGAAGATGCAATTCCTCTGGCTCTGAAAATGGCAACAGATCAGGGCAGGATGAAGTTTACTCGACCCTTGTTCAGGTAAAAGCAATTCTCCAAATTGTAGGAGCACGTGCAGTTCACAACCTTAATGTAACAACATGTATTGTACTTGACATTACACATGTATTTCTGTTATGCTTCAGAATGATATAATACAGAGTTTTATATAATATATACAGAGTTTTTTATAATACAGAGTTTTGTGCCTTGAGCACAAGCCCTATGAGGAGAGGCTGAGGGAGCTGGGATTGTTTAGCCTTGAGAAGAGGAGGCTCAGGGGAGACCTTCTTGCTGTCTACAACTACCTGAGGGGTGGTTGTGGCCAGGAGGAGGTTGCTCTCTTCTCTCAGGCAGCCAGCACCAGAACAAGAGGACACAGCCTCAAGCTGCGCCAGGGGAAATTTAGGCTTGAGGTGAGGAGAAAGTTCTTCACCGAGAGAGTCATTGGCCACTGGAATGGCCACTGGAATGGCCTGCCCAGGGAGGTGGTGGAGTCGCCAACTCTGGAGCTGTTCAAGGCACGATTGGACGTGGCACTTGGTGCCATGGTCTAGCCTTGAGCTCTGTGGTGACAGGTTGGACTTGATGATCTATGAGGTCTCTTCCAACCTTGATAATACTGTGATACTGTGATACTGTGTTTTCTGTGTACTGTGAACAAACTTATGTTCAGAGTTGCTTTCCACTTGCTGACTTGTTTTAGTAGAAGGAAGCTTCATCTCTTTGTATGCACCTTAATATGAGGCTTTCAAGGGAGAAGGAAAACCTTAACAAAATCCCCATTGTGCTATTTTCCCCTCTCCTTCTTTTACAGAGACCTTTACAGTTTCGACACGTCCCGAGACCTGGCTGTCAAGACATTTCTGGAACATAGAGCTTCTATGCACCCAGTCACTTCAATGCTTGTGGGCAAAGATTTGCAACTGGATCAGTGACAGATTTACTAACTTTTCTGAAATTTTCTTGTTGCTGAGAGAAGAGAAAGATTCCACAGACTGTTGATAGGCGTACTTGATCATGCTATAAGATGTTCTGCTATCTTGGTACTAATTTAGCTTGAAATAAACTTTCCAAATCAAGTTCAGAAGTTTCTATTTTGCATTTCCAAGTAAAACGGCAAAACTGCTAAATCTCTGGGACTTGGGGAATGGTTTTGTTACAAACAATTTTTAGAGGAGACAAAAAAGCTGTTCTGAGATGTAGTCATTTGTCAGTCATGCAATTTTAAAATATGGAAAATTAATTGATGGGTGATGTGGCTCTTTGTGCACAGCTTTCTTTTTCAAAGCAACATGGTTGAAACTTCAAGTATTCAAAGACTAAAAAATAAATCTTTTGTTGACTTGTCTGTGTATTCATCTGTACAAATGTTTGGAAATAACAGTCTTGTTTTATTTGCTCTTGTTAGGAACTACTTATAATGGGTGCACCATTATAAGGTGGATTGAAAGACCTAAATGGATCACAGCATTCTGGTGTCAGAGCAGAATTTCCATCAAGCCTCATTTGTCACGGCTGCATAGTGTTTGTCATTTCATAAAAGCACAGCATCATAGCATGGTAGGGGTTGGAGAGGGACCACTGGTCATCGTCTAGTCCAACCCCCGTGCTGGAGCAGGTTCTGCTAGAGCAGATCACATTGGAACATGTCCAGGTGGGTTTTAAATGTCTTGAGACAGAATTCCACAGTCTCTCTGAACAGCCTGTTCCAGTGCTTTGTTACCTTCACCATAAAAAAGTTTCTCCTTTATATTCAAGTTGAACTTCCCATGTTCCAGTTTATGCCCATTGCCTCTTGTCCTATTGCTGGGCACCGCAGAGAAGAGCCAGGTCCCAACACTGTGATACTCTCCCTTTAGAAACTTAGAAGAATTTGAGAGATCTCCCCTCAGTCTCTTCATGTTTAGGCTAACCAGCCCCAGCTCGCTCAGTGTCTCCTCTTAAGACAGCTGTTTCAGCTCTCTGATCATCTTAGTGACTGGGTTCTCCAGTAGCTTCCTGTCCTTGAACCAGGGAGCCCAGAACAGAACACAGTGTTCCAAATGCAGCCTAAGCAGTGATGGTTTTACTTAGTTATTCGTAATGGGTTCTGTGCTGTGCAACAATTACTGGCTGAAGAGTCGTCTGAAGTATTTCCTTGTTTCCTGGTGGTTGTTTAATTTTACTATGGAGATGGGAGTAAGGCCCAAATCTTCTCGAGTTTGAATTTTTTAATATTTGCATTTTTTCACCAGTTCTGGGCACTAGTGAGATTAGTTTGAAAAGAACCAGAGCGGGTTTTTTTTCTCTTAACTATTGTTAGAGCACTTCAGTGCCAGTCGCTGGTTTAGGTGACACTGTGGTGGCTACTGCCATCTACAGGTAGTTTTTGAGCTCTGTAAGAACTGCTTGTCCCGGAGGTGATCACTTAACATCGACTGAAAACCTGTTAATCTAGAGGTAACCCCATATACAGAAGTAAAAAATGGAAGGTGCTGTAGGATGAAGATACCAAATATAAGTAGTGGCAAAAGGTTTAAATGTAATAACAGCAGGTTGTTAATAGCCTATTAATTTATTTCTGCTCCATCAAGTAAATGAAGTTACTTACTCCACCAGATTAATCTTTTCATGCTGTCATCTCTGATTCAAATAAAGACATGAACATATCCTGTTGGATTTTATTGATTTGAAGCATCCAGACTTCTTCTGTTCCGCTTTAGTCCATTATATGCCCAAGTAGTTAGCTGCCTCTGCAGCTGGCTCTGTGCTCTGTAACCCCACAGTAGAGCACTGGAACAGGCTGTCCAGAGGGGCTGTGGATGATACTGGTTTAGCAGGGCAATTGGAGTAGATAATCTCTAGAGATCCCTTCCAACCCCTAACATTCTATGATTCTATATGAACGAATGGAGATTCTCTCAAGCAAGGTTCTGGGAGGACACAGTGGGTGTTTGGTATTGACAGGCTCTGGTTCAACCTATCCATTTGCCATCAAAGCTATTCTTTGTTTTATAATCTGTATCTTGCTACTTTTGGGGTAACATTTTGTCATAGAAGCCCGTGTATCACGTACAGACGTGGCAGTTGGAGTTTGTGCTGCCAGATAACTGTTTTGTTGCTGTCAGAGTTAGGAAAAATAAGTGGCAGGATGGTTCTCAATAGGGCTGTCCTGAGAAAACTGGTGTGCTGAGGTGATGTCTCTCACAGAAAGACTCCTACTGGCAAGTCACAACATTCCCTACAATAACTCAACCCTAGGTAAGTGAACTTCATAGTAGTCCTTTTGCCTGAGAGCACTCTTGTGGGTGTCATGGACTCTGGGACTTGTTGCACCTTTAAAGACAAAGATATTTTCAGCTTCTTTGTGGACATGGTTATTGCTTGGTTTTATTTCACCACCATCTCAACACGTATTTCTCTTCATAGAATCATAAAGCCATTTGCATTGGAAAGATCTTTATGATCATCAAGCACTAACCTGACTCTAGCAATCCCACTGCTAAACCACATCCCTAAGCTTCGTATCTATGTGACCTTTAGGGACACTGATTCAACCACCTCCCTGCGCAGCCTGGTCCAGTGCCTGATGACCCTTTCCATTAGGAATTTCTGTCTAAAGTCCAACCTAAACTTCCCCTGGTGCAACTTGAGGCAGTTTCATCTTGTCCTATTGTTTGCTCCTTGTGGGAAGAGACCAACACCTCTTTCTATTTGCATCTACCTGCGCGAGAAGTACAGAATAATAGTATCAGGCTTGTAGTGTGCAGGTGTGGCCTAATGTTTGTTGCCACCTGTTCTAGCAACATGGATATTCACGAATCTTTTCTCACCTTTAATACAAGATTAGGTTGTCAAAATTGGACAGAGGACTGAGCAAAGCATTCCTGCTTCCTCGCCCACCTCCTTTTATCCTGCTTTGGATAGAGGTGTTAAAGTAGTATAATCCAGTCTCCTTTCAATCCTAGCAGCATAATAATGGAGTGACTCTCCTAGCCCTGTCCCTCGTGGAGGTTTTCATTAGTGTGATCTACTGCCAGGCGACAGCTCTGTTGTCGAGCCCTTATGCTTTTAGAACAGTTGCAGTCCAGTTTAGTCTGATTTGTTTATTTGTCCTTGCTAAATAAGCTCCAAGTCCTGAATTTTCATTTCTATGTTCCTGGTGTTATCTTTGGGGAAAAAAAATTCCTGTAGTGATAGTAGAGCAGGGAGGGATTGCCTTTCCATGAAAAGGGTGTGCTCCCTGAGTTAAGTTTGATTGGATGAAGTCAGATGAATACATGGATCATGTTTGTTTACAAAGGTGGAGAATATGGGGGTGGATTTTTGCCTCTGATTGCAACACTGTTCTCCAGCTAGACACTGCTCTTCAGGCCATCATGTGCTAAGCGTAAGGCTGCCACACACTGTAGCCCTTCACAGTCAAGGGACAGTCTTGGAGAGGAAGCATGCCGAGGTACACGGTGCATGTCCGAGGAGAATGGCTGGCAGTGCCATGCCTAAACAGCACAAACACAATTAGATGGCTGGGAAAAGAAGCAGTGAGACGATACATGAAAAACAAACCTGACAATGGAGGATTTGCCTCGGTGGAAGACGTGAAATTTTACATTCGAAGGTGCAAGGGGCTTGGATTGTTGGATCTTGATGATACAGTGGAGGATGCTCTAGAGGACAATGAATTTGTTGAAGTCGGTAAGCAAAACCTTAACCAACAGGTCTCAAAGTGAGGGTAGTGGTCCCTGAACCAGACAACTGTGTCTTGATTAATGTAAAATTGCATCTGAGATAGTGTCTGTGATTTGCATGGAAAAAACCCAAAGTCTTTCAAGAATATTCAGGCTTTATGTACTTCCTTGTTATTTTCCTAGAAGTGCACAAGTATGTTCAGGGACACTAACTGCAGATTAGAATTATTACTGCTGTGTATTGTAATGAATACCAAGCTAATTGCCATTTCATCCCATTTGTCTTTATTCTGCATATGTCTTCTAGTTATAGAAGGGGATATAATGTCTCCAGATTTCATCCCGTCTCAGCCGGAAGGAGTTCACTTGTATCCTTTCCTTGAACACTTTGTGAATTTTTGTAGTTCCAGATGTGACATTTTCTAGATTTTCCTGTTCTTTTACATTTTCTTCATTCTTAAAACACATGGACAGTCCTAATCAAATGTGCACTACTTGTGAAATCCTGCCTGGCCTTTATTTTCCTTTACGGAACTTTCAGGTACAGCAAATACCGAGAACCAGAACAGGTAGGAATCACCAATGGTTTTCAACAACTCAGTAACAAATCCTGCTATTCACCAGAATGTGCTGTGGGTTCGGTATTCACAGGAGCAGAGGCTGTTAGTCTGCCTGGGTCTAGGAATCTAAATTCTAATGTGCTTATTATGCTTTTATTAATGAGCTCCTATCTTACGAACAAGCATGAGTAGGCTTCCTCTCATTGCTGAGTTTTGACTTTTAGAAGTTGTTCTGATTATTAAGGACCTCTTTATGCAAACTTACCCCAAACTAAAAGTCGCTCCTCTGGTGTAGTATATTTCTTTAGATGGCAACAGTTTAACGACGGAGGACTTGGTCAGCTTGGGAAAGGGGCTCTACAAGATCAAGGTAAAGATTCTGAACAAACACCCCTAAAAAAATGCATGTTTCTCTGTCTACAATTGAATCAGACAGGGAAATTAATATTTAAACTACTCATGTTTTAGCTCACACCTGAAGCTGAAGCTAAAGTCAATCAGTCACGAGAAGTGATTGAAAGGATTGTGAAGGAGCAGACAGGTATGTATTTACCTCTGATTATGAATCATTTAGAACACTTCATCATGTTCCCTCCTTCACAAGCAGTGTATATTTCTTGCAGTGGTTTATGGAATCACCACAGGGTTTGGGAAGTTTGCCAGGACCGTCATCCCAAATAGTAAACTGAGGTAAGGTGTGTGTATCACAGAATCACAGAACATTAGGGATTGGAAGGGACCTCGAAAGATCATCTAGTCCAATCCCCTGCCACAGCAGGATCACCTAGACCAACTCTCACAGGAGCACATCCGGATGGATTTTAAACATCTCCAGAGAAGGAGACTCCACAATCCCCTCTGTCCCCCTCACTGTGAAGAAGTTCCTTCCCATATTATGTGGAACGTCCTATGTTCCAGCTTGCACCCACTGCCACTTGTCCTATCATTAGATGACACTAGGAGTCTTTTCTTCAAGCTAAAGAGACCCAGCTCCCTCAGCCTTTTCTCATAAGGGAGGTGTTCTCCTTTTATTATCTTCATAGCTCTGCGCTGGAGTCTCTCCAGCAGTTCTGTGTCCTTCTTGTATGGCTTTCTCTTCCTCCTCTTTTCAGAAAAGGAGGAGGAAGGAGCAGTTTGATCCAGTATATTTATACTCTGCAGTTAGATGGGACAGCTGGCTTAGTATATCCCTCTGTTTTGTACAAAATAAAACCTGATGAGACTTAGAGGTTACATATTTATATTTTCTTTTCCCCATAGGGAGCTGCAAGTGAACTTGGTTCGTTCGCATTCGGCGGGTAATGAGAAATTCCTTGATGTTTCCCATTTCTGCCACTGTTGGTAGTGAGTTAGTAACTGACAGGGTTACTCTTTCAGGTGTGGGGAAACCTTTGACCCCAGAGAGATCCCGCATGCTGTTGGCCCTCAGAATCAATGTCCTGGCAAAAGGCTACAGTGGAATATCCCTAGAAACGCTCCAGCAAGTTATCGAAGCCTTTAATGGTAAAAGATTTTTACAGAAAATCATCATTTTCCTGGGGTTTTTTTTTTCCTTTTTAACTGTTTCGTTAAAGGATGTAGCTCAATGGGTCACACTATGGATATTGGCCTTTCAGTTCAGTCATCCTGAGACATCAGGACCAGAGCTTGGCTGTACAAGTTCACAGCTGGAGCCTGTTCCTCTGCTTAAGAACTTAGACTGAGACAAACTGACAGGAAAGGCTGAGAGAAAGAGGTGCAACAGGCAGAAATTTGGGGAATGAGCCTCTGAGAGGTTAAGTAATTGGTTCAAGGGTAAGCTTGACTAAGAGCAGGACTCTGCAAGCAATTGTGAGAGAGTCTCGCTTCTGTCCTGTCAGGTGCATGCTGGTGTGTGTGCCACCATCTTCAGGGATGCCAGGACGTGGGTGGGGAGGACTATTACCATGTAGAAGACTACATGTGTTGGTGTTTGTCAAGCAGGTCCCACCTGAGCAGCTCCTGATTTTGTAGCAGACCGCCGCAGATCTGCACAAGTGTACGCAAGCAAGGGCTGCCAGGCAGCCATGCAGAAGAGCATGACTTGTCAGTAGCTCATGTGGCCATGGCTGTCAAAATGGCTAAAGCTGGGCGGCCTGGACAGATGCTGCAGTAGAGAAACCAAAGAGGTGGCTGTGGTGCCCATTAGTGGATGCCCATTGACGGTCCCTCTGGTGAGGCATGCCAGTGCAACCATGATGAGCCAAGAGCACCTTCTCTGTATGTTAGACTGTTGGGTTTGACTTTCATTCTCTTTTTTCCTAAACCATAGATTGCAATAGTATTCAAAGACTATAGACCAGATGTATGAGAGAAAAGCCATGCTCACATAGGGGAGGCCCAATGAAGACAGGGTTTGTGTTGCCTACCCCCTTTTACACCCTCCAGCTGCTGCAGTGGATGAAGGAGGTGCAATTCAATGTCCAGTTCTGTAAAAGAAAAGAAACAGACCTGTCCCTTTCCTGCTTTTTCAGCAGGTTTCTTTTCTTCATGACCATATTTATAGGACCATACTCAGACGCTGGCTTCTGTTTTCCAAGGGGTGTATTGAGGGGAAGCTCTAACAGGGGTTGTCTTTGTTTTCTTCCCAGCATCCTGCCTTCCTTATATCCCAGAGAAAGGGACAGTTGGAGCCAGTGGAGACCTGGCCCCCCTCTCGCATCTTGCTCTGGGATTAATTGGAGAGGGAAAGATGTGGTCACCAAAGAGTGGATGGGCTGATGCTAAATATGTAAGATTCATGCAGCTGATTGGGTGTTTCTAATGCTCGCTGGCTCACTTGCCAATTTGCCATAGCCTAGAGAGAAAGAGAGCTTTTACTCTGATTAATAACATCTAAAAATCTTTGTATTTTTTGTACCAGTTCAAACTGGGGTTCGATTGACTTTAGCAACTCACCCTCTACTTTGAGGAAGGTGGATCCGTGAGAATGAAATAATTGATCCACATGTCACTGGAGCAGATACGAATATGCATCATGTTACTAATTCCTAAAGAAATACTGTGCTGCAGTACTGCAGTACAAGATACAGCAGAGACATTGCAGGACCTGGAGAGAGGCACAGGATATGACACCCGCTATGAAACAACCATTACAACATCTTAAGCTCTGTGAACATGACACTGTTCTAACAAACCCAGGGTCACCTCTGAAATTCAAAACTTCAAATGCTGAGAGTAACTGGAGATATATTGGATTGAGGAACTTACCTGTAAAATTTCTGCTGAGTGTATAATGGCATTAAGTGAATACACCGTTCTGGGTATTTAATTTTTGAGAAATTAGCTAGGGTTACAAGGATCCTTTACAGCATCCTCCTTTACAAGGTATTAGATTTACAATTGAATTATTTTTTCATTAATTCCTATTCTGTTACTAATACATTGACAGGCTGATCCAATGTTGAATATCTTGAAGTCTGGCCCCTCTGGGGTCTTTGTTCTGCAACACATAGTGGTTCTAGCAATGACTATTTGAACAGCAGATTTATTTGTGGATTGAGATCGGTACCATCATTGTAAGCTGGAGAAGTACTGAGAGGTACACAGGGAGAAGAGTGGGAAGGAAGCAGGCCAGCATGCCCTTTGGGGCCAGAAGCCACAGTTGTACATCTCTGAGATGGGTCGCCAATTCAGCTGGAAAGTTGAGAGGACTCTGCGTCAAGACTACCCCATTCCTCCTACTGGAGCAATTACCCTGTAGAACAGACATGTACAGAATAAGCAGAGTAGGAGTTCCCCTGTCATTGAAGATTTTTCTATAGAAGTAGTTAGGGAATAATTTGTAAAGGAATAGTTTATGCCAAGCAAAATCCATTATGAGGCAGGGTGTGGGCAGAACTACAAGATGCATCCAGCCTTCTCTGTCATTACTTTCTCCCATCAGTTAATACAAGGTGGATGCTAATGGGCTGTGACAGTATCTCAGCTGACCACTCCTGAATCCTTTTTTTCACATGCACTAGGAAGTGAGGTGCTAGTTTGGAAGGCCCAAAATGCTCTCCTTTATTTAGCTCAGCAGAAAAAAGGTATTTTAATTGTTTGTGATATAAAGGTTTTTTATTTCCCTTCACTTAGAGAATTTGTTAATGTTTTTATTTACAGAAACATTAAAAAATTACATTTTTGTGATTGAATTACTGAATAACATTTTTAGTTAATTACCTTGTCATTGAACTCTTTCACAGGTCCTGGAAGCCCATGGCTTGAAACCAATTACCTTGAAACCAAAAGAGGTAATGAAGTACGATGGTGCCAGCTGAGGGAAAACAAGCATAGTCTGTCACTAGTTGCTTTATACTTACCATTTACTCAGGAAATGGATTGTCACTTAAAATCAAGCTCCAGAAAGTTCTTAATGAAGTGTTATCAGGAGCAGGATTCACCTCTCCCAGTGTCAGCATGCTTTCCTCGAAATGTTAGACGCAAGGCTGATGTTTAGATTGACTCTGTGGGTGGTGGAGAGAGACAGGCACCTTCTGAAAACTCTTTGTATCATGCTGAAACAGCTGCCTGAGATGCTCTCTCACAGTACAAATCTGACTTTTGTCCATAACAGGGGTTCAGATGACTGACTCAAACCAGATATCTGAGTTTTAGTTCATTAAAACATATATCTCTCTCTAAGTATTAAAGTTTACATGGGAACACAACAGATTTGAGGGCTATGGAACCCTGTGATAAGGAGCCACAGCAGTTGTAACAGCACCAGAAGCAAGAAGCCGAATCCACTGTCTCCTACAGGCAAATGGCAGATTCCCTTGGGCCTCATGTTTGTTTAGAACAAACTTGAAGCTAGTTTTAACTGACCTCCACAAATCTTTTAAAGCAGTTATAACTTCTAATGCTGGTTTAATTCTCCACTTCCTCATTATGACTGGGTTTTGCACCATCATAATGTCACTTATCTTCCTTGGTTTAACTAATAGCTTAAGAAGAAATTAATAAAAATAGCATTTCCCTTCCAAAGGACTGGGGAAGGATAAATAATTCCCTGTACTTTTCTTGCCTAAACTTGAAATGGTGTGAAATGAACCTCTTGCATAGAACTACTGGAGCTCCAAAGGTGTCCATAGTGACTTGGTAGGGCTATGAATACTGACAATTGATGTAGTAACGCCCAGTCAAGCTGTGCACTTTTTGATTTCAGGACCAGCCGAGAAGCTGCGCAAAACTCTTTAGCTCATTCATGTGAGAAGGAGAATTGTTACAGAGATGGGGAATTATCACAGCATGTGAAATAGCTGCCATGAATTTGCTTAACATCTGCTCTCCCTTTGAAGGGTCTGGCTCTCATCAATGGGACACAAATGATCACCTCGCTGGGATGTGAAGCTGTTGAAAGAGCCAGCGCTATAGCTAGACAAGCTGACATAATTGCTGCCCTTACACTTGAGGTCTTGAAGGGTACAACGAGGGCCTTTGACACTGGTGGGTACTGGGCTTTTCCTGTCTGTTTGTTTAGGAGTTTTTGACAAGAGAGGCAAAAACCTAACAGTATCATTTGTTTTACTAGATATCCACGCAGTGCGCCCACACCGAGGGCAGGTCGAAGTGGCATTTCGATTCAGATCCCTTCTGGATTCTGACCATCATCCATCAGAAATAGCAGGTGAGCAATCTTAACCTTCACCCTCTCAGGTTACCAGGACAGGTTGCATTCTTTGTCAGTAGCCTGTATGCTTTCATATGTGGAATAATTGATTTTTATTTCCCTTGTTCTGTCTAGAGAGCCACAGATTCTGTGACCGAGTTCAGGATGCATACACAATGCGCTGCTGCCCACAGGTAAAAACTGGCCTTTATTTCCTTTCATAGCAATAGATAAATGATGGTGAGGTGCCTACACCAGAAATTCTGTCTGTTATGTGCTGTCTGGCTCCATTAGAGGAAGTAGCTTTATTTGACCTGTTCCTCGCTTCAAAGTTTAGTTTTAATGAAGATGGTAACTTGATCCCACACATGCACCCATCAGGTAGTGCCTGAGAAAGCCATGCTGAGATCTGGAGAGGCTGACTGTCAGAAGCAGGGGAAGGGGCTGCTTCCCACAGACTTAGCTTTTATAGGGCATTTTATCTTCATTGGTGCTAAGACTGTAAACTGAGGAAAGACATTTCCAGAAGAAGCTAGAGTATAATATCTCAAACAGATTGGAAGAGCTGAGTCCCATGAGTTTTAGCATAATCAAGGCTATTAAAACAGTGGAATGCATGGAAGGTTTTGGTTTCTGTAGGAGTTTTGTAGGCTACATCTCTAATAACACTTCTGCCACTGACTAAGTATTTCGGGCAAAGCAACCCAAAAAAGTAAATAATGAGAGATCCAATTACCCTTTTAGCAAAACACAGTAAATCAGAGGAAATGCAGTCTTTCGGGTGTCTAGAATGGACTGCATCCCACAGTGACACTCCTGATTTTAAGATCAGATCCAAGACCATCTTCATGTGTGGATGTAGAGACTGGCATGATGGGAAAGAGGGTACCTGCAGCTCAACCAGCATCCTGAAGATGTACTAAGGGTAGACATGAAGCTTAGGGTCTAATGTTCTTTTTTCCCCTCTAGGTCCATGGAGTCGTAAATGATACCATTGCTTTTGTGAAGGACATCATTACAACTGAAATCAACAGTGCCACAGACAACCCTGTATCTTTTTTATTACTATGTTTCTATGTAAGTCATGCTTTGTAAATTGTCACCATTTTAGTCTCATTTTTCTATATAATGATTTACACAGGAGGAAGAAGTTACTTAATTTAGTCAATAACTACCATTGATAGCAACAGCAACCTCTCTTCCTTTACCCATGTCTGCACTGGTGCCTGCAAGTGTGTGCTGGGGCAAGAAAACCGCATGTGCATGTGGTTCAGTGCATGCTAAATACTTCCTGAGATGCTGATACTGAGCATGTAGATGAATAGGAGGTAGCAACAACATGGCTGTAGGCAGGTGGTGACTTGTATGAAACGTCTGTCAGTGCATCATGAGTGAAAGCTGAGCACTGTGGAACAAGATTTGCACTAAACCAGAGAAGGCAAAAGAGAGCCACATGGCTGGTAAACCTCCTCTTGGCTCAGCCTAGCAAAGTCTATGCACAGTTCTTGCACTGGCACTGAGCAAGGCTGGATTCCCCTCAGCACATAAAGATGTACCTAACACCTTACCCACTGCTGGTAAGTGTTACTACTTGTAACCTGTCTAAAATTGTAGCTATCGTGGAAAGAATCTACCAGAAACTAAGAGACTCTACTGAAGACTGAACACTGGTGTTTCTTTGCACTCTGATCAAAGTCTGTATTTTATGTAGTCTGTTTGGAAAAAAGCCATGCCAAAATTCTATCTGCAGGAGTGGAGAGCTGAGGTTTGGTCTTAATCCTCTGAAAAGTGAACGTGCAGATGTCATATGATCTGCTATCAAATAAAAGCACAAACATTAGTTTGCATAAACGTTGTAGTACAAACGTTCCTTTAATTAAGATACCCCTACTACTGACAGATATCTCTAGTTTAAACTGTATTTTGTTCATTTATGCCTTAACCTCTCCCTAAAGATGGTGTTTGCTGAAAGAGCAGAGACCATTTCTGGAGGAAATTTTCATGGTGAATATCCCGCAAAGGTAATCAAACATTTGGATCAAGGGACATATTTAGTTTGTCTTTTGATTTGTTTGGTTTGGTTGTGAGGTTTTATCCTGTTGGCTGGTTTAATGACATCTTCTTTTATAGGCTCTGGACTATTTGGCAATCGGTGTGCATGAACTTGCTGCAATTAGTGAAAGAAGAATTGAGAGGCTCTGCAACCCCTCACTCAGTGAGCTGCCTGCGTTTCTAGTCACTGAAGGAGGTCTAAACTCTGGCTTCATGATTGCCCACTGCACAGCAGCTGCCCTGGGTGAGTGCTTGAGCAACACCATCAAGAAAGCAATCTAGAAAGACCAGTTTACATCAAGGCAGTTATAGTTAAGTAGCAGATACAAAAGCATCTCCCTCTTACTTTCTGTCTCTTTTCCATGTGCTTTGTACTGTCTGGGTGCAAAGTTTGAGCATTAAGTGCAGATGAAACTATTTCAACTCAGGATTCTTTATACGGCGCTGGCCTGCAGGCATGTTTTGTGCTCTGAGCACACAAATCCTCAGGTGAGAGGTTGAGGGAACTCGGCTTGTTTAGCCTGGAGAAGAGGAGATTCATAGAGGGACTTTATCACTCTCCATAACTACCTGAAAGGAAGTTGTAGAGAGATAGGGGTCAGGCTCTTCTTCCAGGCACTTCGTGCTAAGACAAGAGGGCAGGGCCTGAAGCTGCATCAGAGGAAGGTTAGTTTGGATGTTAGGAAGCACTTCCTTATGTAAAGGGTAATCAGACACTGGAATGGACTGCCCAGGGAGGTAGTGGAGTCCTCATCCCTGGAAATGCTTAAAAGACTGGACAGGTCACTTAGTGCCACAGTCTAGCTGATTGTGGTGACATTAGGTCATAGGCTGGGCTTTTCCAGCCTCAACAATTCTGTGGCTATGGTGGGAAGGCTTGCTTGCTTGCATCTGTATGGGACTGGCAAGATTTGTGGTCACCACTGTAAGAGCTCTGATTGAAATCAGTGACAGCTCTGTATCCAGGAGCCTGCAAATCAAGTCAGATAGGGCTGTAATTAACAGCAAACACTGCAGGCAACAAGTGTACTCATACTAAAAGGGTCTGAGACACTGCTGAATCTAGAATCTCTGTTTGAGTAGTTGAGTTGTTACGTTTTGTAGGCAGAGGACAACTCTGCTTCACTTCTCACTAGCATGGGGACACCACTTGTCTCAAAGCTGAGCCTGATACCCTTTGTACTTGGTGTCTCCATTTGACAGGTCTGTACATCAACATCACACTCCACAGGCTGCTGGAGGCTAGAGTTCCCAGGACTGGTTATTAGAGGAGCACACAAAAAGCAAACATTTTTCCTCCAATACTCACGACTAAGGCAACCAGAAGCCTTCTAGCTACTGGGATAGTACAGTTCATAGGTTCAGGAAATCATAGGCCAACATAAAGACAAACATGCAGAGGGTAAGTTATAAGAGATGCAAACAGGCAAAGGAGCAGAGGATGTCAGATAAATGTGTAGATAAACATGCTACAGGAAAAAAGTAGATGAACTAAATGGATGTAATAAAGGAACCCTGTCTAGAAGCCCTTTTGGGAAGCAGGGCTGCAGAAGATGCTGAAGTACTCATCCCCTTGTTCAAAGGCTGGAGACGTTTCATTTTGGCTGGGCAGAGTTTAGGGTGGCTCCAGACCTTAGCTGCTGCTTGGCTTCAGGTTTCTCAGCTCATTTCTGCATTCTGGAGTGACAGATTCTGGGGTGTTTGTGGTCTGGAGGCATTCAAATGCAAGGAATCAAAATGCCAGCCACGCCCCCTCACTCATGGTGCACTGACACCAGAGTCCATGGGTTAAAGCCTCCTTCCCTGGTCAGCTTAGCCAGGAATCTCTCTTTTTGGGACAAGCTAGTACTAATGTTTTTAAGGTCACTCTGCCAGTTTTTAAGGTGTTTATGTAGCAGTGGATGCTGTTCACTTCCAGGGTTGACAGATAAAATTCCAAAAACATTTGCAGATGTTTTCTAATGCCTCTGGATGCTTCTCCCTTCCTCTCTGGTAGCACAGTGTCTGCCAGACTGAGCTGTTTGCAGTAGCCTCATGCAGCCTCTCTGGGACCTGCTGTTGCCAGCTGGGCTCTGGCCCTGGACTGTGTCACTCAAGCTTATTTGCAATTGGTGTCACCACCTCTCTGTTGCTCTCGTTGTTTTTCTGAAGCATCTAATTTGGCAAGGGCATTACGCAGAATCCTGCTGGGCCTCAGGAAGAAAAGGTCTGCGTGCAGCCTGAGCACTGTGAATTCACAGTCAATTTCTTCTCTTCTAAAGAGCAATTCTTGACCTCAAATTGTTGTTGGATGGCACCTACAGCTCTTCCTGCAGCCAAATTCCTCTCACTAGTGCACACAGTTTAAGAGACTTTTTCCAGGTCTTCCACTCAGCTTTCAAAGCCAGAGCATTCCCACTCTCAGCAGTGTGTGTCCAGAGGAGGAGCATGGGCAGCGTCTTCATGAGGTGAGGAGGGTGGGAGTAGGTTTGTGCCAAGGCCCCTCAGCACTTCCCTGAAGCAGGTTCTTTGAGTGCCTCAGTTTCATTTAGAAGAGTCCAGATGCTGATTTCTAGCTCTCTTCTTGAAACCAGGGCAGGGGCTATGTCTGTGACCAAAACAAAAGGGAACCAATACTTTTAAAAAGAGTTGCCTGGAAGTAACAGGCAAGGCCAGGCTTCTATTTCAGTTATGCTGTTCGCTCCCTTTCTTCAGTTCCAACAGGCCTTTTAGCCAGAGCAACCCTACCCCAGAGGGAGAAGTGTGCAGTGTTTGGCTAGTATTTGCATCCTAAGACTAATACTGGTTACTCTCTTCAGAGGCAGCGGTATTTGTCAAATGCTTGTAACATGTCACACAGTCCAGGTAAAACACTGATACAGTCTTGGAAGAGGTACAGTAGTCAAACCTGAGGTGGCGGACAGGCTGTTCCAAGTTGGCCACTGCTTCTGTTGCTTCACACCCATTCTGCCCTACATTCATTGTGCTGGATTTTTGCAGTTTCTGAGAACAAAGCCTTGTGCCACCCCTCTTCCGTGGATTCTCTCTCAACCAGTGCTGCTACAGAGGATCATGTGTCCATGGGAGGATGGGCTGCGAGAAAAGCTTTGAGAGTTATTGAACATGTGGAACAAGGTAAAATTACATTGCTCATTTCCAGACAGACCTTGTGTATGTAACCCTGTGAAGATTTTAGTGCCATTCTTTCTAAATATACTTTAATAAAGCACATCTGCAAGAACTGTCAAAGAAATGCTATATTCAGTAGATACTTCTACAGGCATTCAGATATTTCCAACCCAAATGAGGTAAAACTTGCACTAACTGCTTCTTGTGAAACAAAACTGCTTGGTGCAGGTCACTCAGCAGAACTTTCCCCTCTTGACTACGAGGACAGATTGCTCTCTTGCTTTTTACTTATTTGGCAGATGGTGTGCCTAGATACAGGGCTGAGCTGTTAGCAGAGTGAAACATAGAACACAAAATGCTGAAATCACTTGCCCCCTTAAGGTTGTACATTTGAAAGCTCTGGAAAGGTGTTTCTATAGAAATACATTTTTCATGTGAAAAAAAATGAATTTGATAAACCATCCATTTCAACAATGTGCTGAGGAACAGTGTGTCACAGGTCCAGTTGGTTTGCTCAGTTCCTTGGGTGCATTGAAAATGAGGACCTAGCACTAATAATTGTTAAGTGTGAGGTGGGCACATGTGGTGCAAACTTCTCCAGAGAGAAGACTTTCTTCCAAAGGGGGACTTGATGATCTTCAAGGTCTTTTCCAACCCAAATTATCCTATGGTTCTATATTGGCCAGCACAGATGCCAGGGATAGCTTTATAAGGGAAACCTTGGCTTGAGCTGTAACCACCAAAACCCCCTTTTGCTGTTCTCATTTTGTAGTTCTGGCGATTGAGCTGCTAGCAGCCTGCCAGGGCATTGAATTCCTACGCCCTCTTAGAACGACAACCCCATTGGAGAAGGTCTATGACCTTGTGCGCTCCGTGGTGAGGTAAGATCTGATAAATACCTCCCCTAGAGGTTACTCATCTGGGGACTGGCTGCCAGCAGTGGTGGTTAATGTTTTGTCAACGTTCACAACATGTCTTGCTACAGGCCTTGGATGAAGGATCGCTTCATGGCCCCAGACATTGAAGCAGTTCACAGGCTGCTCGTGGAGCAGAAGGTGAGTGTTGGCTTTTTGGCACGTGCAATAGAACTGTCCCGAGGAGCCCCCTGCTTTGGAAATACCCCTGCGTGCACTCACTGGATGCGCTCACTAAAACCACCCCTCTGCCTCGGGAGAACCTGCCAGATGTAGTGGGCCAGATTTAGGAAGCAGTGCCAAAACTTGCTCTGTGCATTATTAAATCTATGGCAGGGTCTAGACCTAAGTCCTACTTTGAACCATTTGAAGGCAGGGTCTGTAGCCACAGTTCTTTGCCTTGCACATCTTACAAGAGGAGAGATAAAGGAGACTGTAGAACACTTTTCTTTTTGCCTTGAAGTCTGGCTGCCATCCCTTCCTTTTTTCCTTTGTCCATGACACTTGGCATTTTCTTCCCTGTGACAGCAATCCTCTCCCAAAGACTGAACACAAAGCATTACATTAGTAACATGACAAGGGACAATATTTTCACCTTGAAACTTTCCACCTTCTCCTCTGGCACTGTACCTCTTCCTGTCCCTCGTCAGCTCCATCCAGACATTCTCCTGCAGCTCACTCCGGCTGCCTTTCTATGTGATTCTGCTGATCATATACAGCATGTGTGCATAGATCTCAAATTCTCACCTCTATCCTAGTAACTGTTCTGCAGGGTCTGCTGAATTTGGGAATTGATGTCTCACATGACTATTCTTCTGACCCTGACTCTGCTGTTTCACTTTCTTGTTTTGCAGGTGTGGGAAGTAGCTAAACCTTACATTGAGAAGTACAGGAGGGAACACATCCCTGAATCAAGACCCATTTCACCAACGGCTTTCTCACTGGGATCACTGGATATGAATGTAGATGCTGGTCATGACCACAGGCATCACAATGAGCTTTAGGAGTTGCAGTCCTGTGGTAGACAGCAGATTTCTTCCAGGAGCTTGCCTGAGGGTGGCTGTTCTATTTGAAGTCAGTGTGGTTTCTCCAGGACCTGACCATGTAGCTTAGGAGTACTTACAGATGGTAGAGGAATGGCTCCCTACTTCCCTTGCACATGAAAGAAGGACAGCTTTGTCATGACAGCGTGTTTTAACTGCATTTCCTGAGCTTCTGAGCACAAAACTCCTGCTGAAACCAGTGGATGTTTTACACAGGACCTCCTGTACTTGTTTTTGTCGGCTCTTCACTTGTTTTGTCTTCATCCATGCCAATACTGCCCAACAGCCTACGTTTGATATTTTCACCTTTTTTTTCCCTTTGGGTATCTGCTCTGGTCCTCTTCATTCAGCCCGAAGCAAAATCGTCTTTACACTTAATTGGTCTTTCTTCTGCAGATCATACATGAGGTGCAGGCTCTTGTACAACAAGAGCATTCCTAGAGCAGGTGCTTCATGAATCAGAAGAGCTGTGTGCATTAAAATGTGCTGTGATGATCATTGCTCCAACTTAAATACACTGTGTTCTGGTGGGAAACTGCACTCAGTGCAGCTTTCCAGGAGCTATGGGCTCACACCTGTAATAAAAAAAATGAGGCTTCACATACAGCTGTAGCGACCGATTTTCTGACGTGTTTGATGGCGGAAAGGTAAAGCAAAAGTTTAATTCAGAGATAAGGAGCACAGGTGGAAGAGAGGCCAGGATGAGGTGGAGAACAACTGCTGAAGTGGTAGCACCAAGATACACACTCCTGTGGCTCAGGGAGTGGCTGGCTGGCTGCTGAGGACTCCGTCCCTGCAGAGTGGCTTGTTCTGTAGGATGCTCCATGTTACAACACTGACCTCTGGCACCGGCTTTGTTTTGCAAGGGAAGAGTCAGGACTTAGACTTCACATCTTGGTGCAGTGATGATATATTAAAGCTGGTTAACAGCAACCAGGGTTGGCACAGCTGGCCTGATAGCCACAGTTGTGGGAGATTCAGCACTGTAACAGCACTGCAGACTGTGCAGCATCAGGACCAGTAGATATCCTTCAGGAACCACTCAAACTGTCTTTGCCTCTGAAGTGCAACCACATCCTCTGACTGCAAACCTGCCACTAACCACAGCCCTCAGGCACACTTCCAAATGGCTTCTGGATTCTCAAGAGTTGGTTGGGTCAACGCGTGGTTTGAAGTTCCTTTCAGAGCTTGTGTGTGAGAGTAGAATCCCCATGCCTCAGTAGGTTTTGGCTATGAATGCCTATTCCTCTCCAGCAAGAGAATTTTTGAGGTTTTCCTTATGCGATCTTGGGCTCCCAAATGTCTTAGGCACTTGAGAGAGGAGGTGCTGGGCATTGCTTCTCGCTCACTCCTGGTTTTAGCTGCTGGGAATCAAGGGACCACCATCACATGCTGCAGCACCATGCAGTCAAGAGTCACTGTGCTGGCTGCAGGCTGCATTTCACAAATGCCTGCTTGCACCCTGACAGCTTTCCACAACTGCCTGCATAAACATCATTTATGACGGTTGTCTTGGGCAGAATGGACTCTGTGATCGCATACATCAGGTGTTCTCTAAGCTCTATGAAAACAAAGGTCTACACCCACATCTGGTGCAACATCTGCTTGCAGGAAAATGCATTTAGTGGCAGGAATGACATTAAAGTATTTTAAGAACTGATTTAGTTGGCTAGCCAAACTAAATGTATGAGCAAAGATACACTCTGGGGTGACTTACATCTTTTGGTTGTTAACAGATGTGCCCAAGGCTCAGGGAGATCAGAAGGGTGGTCAGCCACTGGAGTAGGCTTCCCAGGGAGGTGGTTGAGTCTCCGTCCCTGGATGTGTTTAAAGATCGTTTGGATGAGGCGTTGAGGGATATGGTTTAGGGGTGAATTTGTAAGGCAGGGTAGATGGTTGGATTTGATGAGCCCAGGGATCTTTTCCAAGCAGAGTGGTTCTGTGACCCAACTATTGGATGAGGGAAAGGCTATGGGTATTGTTTACCTGGACTTTCAAAGAGCTTTTGACACTGTTCCACATGGAATTCTCCTTGATAAGCTGGCTGCTAGTGGCTCGGACAAGCACACAGTCTGCTGGATAAAACACTGGTTGAACGGCCGGGCCCAGAGAGTGGTGGTTAATAGAGTTAAATTCAGCTGGTGCCCTGTCACAAGTGGTGGCCTCAGGGCTCGGTGTTGGGACCATCTCTGTTCAACATCTTTATTGATGACCTCAATAAGGACACAGAGTGTGTCATTAGTAAGTTTGCAGATATTAGGTGAGAGTGTTCATCTGCAAGAGGGTAGGGAGGCTCTTCTGAGAGACTTGGATAGATTGGAGCAATGGGCCAATGTTAATGGCAGGAGCTTCAATAAGGCCAAGTGCCAGGTCCTGCACTTGGGCCACAACAACCCCCTGCAACACTACAGGCCTGGGGAGATGTGGCTGGATAGCCATCTGGCAGAGAGGGACCTGGGGGTTTTAATTGAGAGGAAGATGAATATGAGCCAATAGTGTGCCCAGGTGGCCAAGAAGGCCAATGGCATCCTGGCCTGTATTGGAAATAGTGTGGCCAGTAGGAGTAGGGAGGTGATCTTCCCCCAGTATTTGACACCGATGTGGCCACATCTTGACTACTGTGTCCAATTTTGGGCACCTCAATACAAGAGAGATGTGGAGGTGCTGGAGCAGGTGCAGAGGAGGACAACTAAGCTGGTGAAAGGCCTGGAGAGTAAATCTTTTGAGGAAAGACTGAAAGAGCTGAGGCTCTTTAGTTTGAGGAAGAGGAGGCTGAGAGGAGACCTCATCACTCTCTACAACTACCTGAAAGGATGTTGCAGAGAGGTTGGTGCTGGTCTCTTCTTACAAGCAATTAGTGATAGAACAAGAGGGAATGGGTTCTATTGAATGTTCAAGTTACAACAGGGTAGGTTTAGACTTGATATTAGGAAAACTTTTTCACAGAAAGGGTGGTCAGGCACTGGAATGGACTTTGCAGGGAGGTGATTGAGTAGTCATCCCTGGATGTGTTTAAAGATGGTTTGGATGAGGTGTTGACGGATATGGTTTAGGAGTGAATTTGTCAGGTAGAGTAGATGGTTGGACTCAATGATCCCAGGGGTCTTTTCCAACCAGAGTGATTCTGTGATTCTATGATCTTGTGTTGTTTCAGATTCAGCCTAGAATACAGAAAATCAGGTCTTTTTTGGAACACCTGTGTGTCTGTACATCTTATCCTCTCTTAAATTTCAAGGTAATTGAAATTTTGAAAGGTTGGCTGCACTCACTAGATCTCACTGGGCTAACTGCCTCCAAGAGTAAACTACAAGGACTTGGCAGCAGTGATTTGCTACTGTAGACCTGATTCAGCCTCTAACTGAAGTGCTCTTCAACTTTCAGCAGCCCAGTGAGTGGTGCGTTTTCCTCTTCTTGTGCTCCTACAGCCCTGAAAGAGCTGAGAGATCCTCAGTAAAGAAAGATGTGGCAGATCAACTAATAAGCAACATCTTGCAGGCTCCCAGTTGCTGTCTCCCACTGAGTTTCAAGGCTACAGAAACCAGCTGACTTAGTATTTTGGAGACATAAGGTACTGTGGTTCCCACAATGACTGTGATTCCCAGTGTCTGCCAAGTTTGAGTCTGAGCAGCAGGCCCAGGAACTGTGAATGTTGTCACAGCAACTGTGGCAACCCAGCATCACCAAGGGCCATTCAAACGTGCCTGCCTGAACACTTGTCCTGCTGACACAGGTTATTTTAATGTCAGTCTTTCCAATAAGTCTTACCTGGATCCAAACTACTTCATCCGTTGGTGGTTTCTTTGAGTTATTTTAAAAAAATGTAATTTTATGGAACAAAATTGTATAGGAAACTGGTTTTTGAGACTGTCTTGTTTCAACAGGTATGGTTAGAAATTATTTTCCTGCAGGATGAGGGTCATGAAGATGCACCAAACAGGTAACGCTTGGTAAAGTTTATTTATATGAGGCTGGTAAGGTAACAGACAGACAATTTACCAGTAAAAACAAGACTGATCTGACTGTTGCTTTGCAAAACTCCATGATAATTTGGTCAGAGTAGCTTCCAAAGTCACCGTCTTCTCTCAGTAACTGCTGATTTTCCCACATCTCTCGTTCTGATAGATGACTTTTCCTTTGACTATAACATAGTCAATCAATGCTCCGTGTCCCCCAAACTGGTAAATCAAGTGCTCCCACCTAAAAAGACAACAAGATATTTAAGAATTGCATGAAAGCCAGTTGTTTAGTACCTAGAATACCTGGCAATTACAAACTGTTTGCTTGAACTGTGGGGAAAACACTAGTCCATGTCTACAAATTCATCTCTTGTTGCATGAGTACAGTGAGTTCATGTACAAATCAATTGAGAATTCCTTCCACAAATAAGCAAGTGTTATCTGGTGATTAGGCATGGATTATTTGTCATCGGAGTCCCAGAGGTCTCAGGCTTAATCATGCCAACCATTAGGGAAAAGGTAACTGGGTCTAAAATGTGAGCAGTGTTTTTTTTTTTTTTAGACAAAATTAATTTCTAAAGTACAAGGAATTCATTAACCTCTCCTCTGCTCAAACACAGCAAAAGACTTAGTCCATCATGTTAAATCACATGCCAAACAACAACAGAAGAACAAACCTCGATGAATTTATGATAATCAGATCACCCTGCTTGCCGGTCTCTATGGAGCCATGCGTATCTGATTTCCCCAGAGCATAAGCTGCATTAATGGTGGCAGCTGCTAGTGCTTCATTCATTGACATCTTCATGTTTACACAGGCCAGGTGCATCACCATAGGCTGGTAGGGAAGACGAGTGGAAAATGGGAGTAACACAAATAAAACCATTCACATCTCAGATCCCTAAGCACTCTTCTCCCTCCCTGTGCAACAGAAGTTGTCCCACACAACGTAAGTATCACTAAGTCCAAAATAAGAACTGTAAATTCAGTAACTTTAAGAGTCTTTTTTAAGCCTTTCAGTGTGTTTGAAGAGTAGGACCCTTTCTGGATTCAAGAATTCCTGGCAAAAACTGTCAACACACAGAAATGAACTCGAGCAGTTGGCTAAGCAGAGCACAGAGCACACACGAAGACTGTTTGAAGTGTGCAAGGTGTGTACTTAGGCAGTGTCGGAAGCATTAGGAATCACTTACCATTGAAAAACAGTATGCGTTAGGATTAAAGTCACTGCCAAGAGCAACTATAACTCCTTCTTCTAACATTTTTCTAGCTTGAGGTTGCTTCAGCCTGTTGGGAAAAAGACATTTGTCAGTACAATTCACTTAGTTATTACACAATGAATGACAAGAGCAGAAGTCATCGCTCACTTTGGCTACACTCATACTTTCAGTTATACTAATCCTTTCGGAGACAAAAGGCCAAATGCTCTTTGTGGCTCCCTACTTATCATCCCATGGACAGCACAAATGGGAAATGCTGCAGTAACAGCATGAGGCAGCAGTCAGCACCAATCATCGCACTCCACGCCACTGAAATTCTGATGTTTCTCCAGATCTCTGTCTTCATCCTCTACTTGAGTAATTTTTGGCATTAGGTTGAATCAGCTGATCCACCTGTGCTTAGTTGTCACATCTGCATATGAAAACAATGTCCTTAAGGCAGTTCTGCTCAGCATTGCCTGGGTAAGATCAGACAAGATGTTTAAAACACTACCCACAATCTTTCAGCATTTTGATAACCAAACAATTCATTTCCCAGCAAAACCTTCTGCAAGAGAGCAAGTACATTTATTGCAGATACGATTTGCCTGACAAGAAGTCACCTTGGTTTCCAAAGTCTAACTGGATTAAAGAAAACTGGTTCAGTTTTCTTCTGAAATGAATGCCTGCTTATTTCCTTAGCCTGGTTAAATTCCAGTATTGACTGAACCGCTCCAAATCTACTGTAAGAAGTAGGATGTCGCCTCATTTTTGAGGACATCCACCTAGAGGCATTTAAAACCTGCCTGGATATGTTCCTGAGTGACTTGATCAAGGTGATCCTGCTGTGGCAGGGAGATTAGACTGGATGATCTTTCAAGGTCCCTTCCAATCCCTACCGTTCTGTGATTCTGTGATTAGGCTCATTCAGGTTTTTTATATTTGTGATTGTCATTGTTGATCCAGCCCGATCCATAAAGCATAAATAGAATCTTATCCTTTTCATTAAAGGACTCTAAAGTCCACAAACTTGGTTTAGCTGTTACAGAAGTATCTCTCCCATCTAGTGGCCTTACCTTAGCATGTAGGCAGTTGTTGGTAAAAGGACAGCGGCGCACTTAGCTCTTGCCATCGCTGTGATACCTTCATCACTGACTTCTTCCAGGTGGCTGATAGCGCGGGCTCCTAGTTCAGCTCCAAGCTAAGAAAATTTTCAATACAGAGACAAAATATTGGCTAATTTACTGCAGGAAAAGATATCAACCATACACTCAGGGGAATCATACATTCAGTGGTGTTTTTAGCAGACCAACATGCAGACAATGAGGCAGCTGTGTATAAAACCAAACCCAGCATCAGCTCCTGTTCACGAAGCATCCATCAGAAAACTGTTGACAAAACTGACACTGGTTGCAGAACTGCAGTGTCACTTCTGTAGGCAACAGTGAAACACCAAAAAGCTTTTAAGATCAATCAAGATTTGGTTTTGTTTTCCTTTTTACAATACAACAGAGAATAACTTGAGCAGACCCCACGGGAAGCAAACAATGTTTAAGAGATGGTGAAACATGGTCTCAGAGTGACTAGTGTGTTTGGGAGCCTGTTCTTGATTAAAGCATCCCTCTGAGTGTGCTCACTGTACCGAACATAAGGCACTGGAAGGGACCTCGAAAGATCATCTAGTCTGATCCCCCTGCCACAGCAGGATCACTTAGATCAGGTCGCACAGGAACATATCCGGGCAGTTTTTAAAAGTCTCCAGAGAAGGAGACTTCACAGCCTCCCTGGGCAGCCTGTTCCAGTGCTGTCACCCTCACTGTGAAGAAGTTCCTTCTTATATTTATGTAGAACCTCCTGTGTTCCAGCTTACACTTGTTGCTGCTAATAAGATATTCAAGGAAAAACCACATTTCAATTAGCATAGAAGCTATGTTATTGTCATTCTTGGGATCACAGATATCTGCCTTTCCCATCTGTATCTCATGTGAAAGATAAGCAAAGTCAATGTTTGATTAAGCAGTGCATATCAGTCCCAGAGGTCAAGGCTTCCTTCCACGTCCTCAGCTCCAAAGCTGCACGATGGCTAAATTTTCTATTATTTGATAGAAATAGATGCCTACTTGATAAAGTCTTAGAAAACTTCAGTTCTGAAAACTGCAATTCTTTCAAAGATTCACATCTCACAAGCAAAAATGGCTTCACTGTTAAGCAAGACATACCTCAGCAGATTTCATTGGATGGAGTTCATCACCATGGAAGTTAATCTGTAATCCTATATCTTGTCCAGCTTGAAGAATTCTCCTTGTAGATTCCAGATCAAAGACTCCCTTCTCACAGAACACATCTATATTGTTAACATGTATTTCACCACTTAGCTTGAGTTCTTTCAGTTTAGGGAGATGGTTATTGATAATGTCAGCTGTAGCTTCAGCAGCAGTTTTCCCTCTAATTAAAAGAAAACGTTACAGAGCCGTAAGAATAAAAACCTTGAAGCCTGGCACACGCTCAAATCATAAATGCAAGCACTAGATTATTTCTAAAATTATGCAAATACAAATAACTCAAAAGATCTTCAGGTTAAAAAGGTGAAACCAACTGTAATTCATGCACCTTCAAACATGAGTTCACAGAATCACAGAACAGCGGGGATTGGAAGGGACCTCGAACGATCATCTTGTCCAATCCCCCTGCCACAGCAGGGTCACCTAGACCAAGTCGCACAGGAACACATCCTGTTCCAGGAATATTAGATTGAATGACTGTGCATTTCACATGAGGTTGGTGTCTTGGGTGCTAACCAAGATACAGGATATTTTAAAATAATAATAAAATATTTCTGCTTTTGTATTCATATTCTTGGGACTCCTTACACCGTACCCTATTATGCAACTGTTTAAAATATGTAAATTACTCTTTAAATGTTCTCAGTGGTATCCATGCAGTGTTTTTGTGCAAGCATCAAAGCTCAAAGGGGAAGCGCAGCAGAAATCTTTTCTTAAATTTACCTCTCCTCATTTTACAGCATTAAGAGAGAGAGCTGCAAACCTCGTTTCTAAATCAGAGGGGCCTCCTGAGGTTTGACTTTCCAAAGTCAAAACCATTTACGAATCCTCCCTATCACCCAAAGATAACCCAAGGGAGATCAGCAAATGCCTCTGAAAACTGAACAATCCCAAAATATGCAGCTGAGCTAGTGTGTTGTCGGTTTAAGATCTAAAGATGAGTGAAGCACCGCGGCTGAGTGCCTGTGATATCTCAGTCCTCATTTCAGGCACAATTAAGCATGCACAGACAAACGGGCACGTGCCATCAGTGGGCGAGACGGGATATTTACAGTGGCAGTACCTTCAAGAAGACAAAATCTGCTGGATTTGCAAAGGGTTGTGCTGTTATAAAACACAGCAGAATCTGGTTTATGATCCTTCATTTGTTCAACTCTCATTGAACTAGTCATTGGGGTTGCTCAGGCTTTTACTATCACAAGCTTTGCCCCTTTTCTTTTTTTGCTAAGTTGCCTTTGAAGGAATTTGGACTGAAAGATTAAGACCAGAGCAAAGAAACAAAACAGATGGGAACCTAAACCTTGGTTTCAGGTTTGGGAGGATATGATGCCCAAGAATGCAAAACTTGTCATAATGCAAAAGGCTTCAGCCCAGGAAATAATTTCTATCTAAAGATGAAAAGGGCTCAGTGAAACCTTGCCAACAAAAAAGGAAGTTAGAATCAGACAGACTCAATATAATGAATTTGATTTACAATTATGACTTCAAGGATTATAGATCCGTTATTTCTTTGTGTGTGTGTGTGTGTGTGTGTGTGTGTGTGTGTGTATCTACTGTGAGCTTTTTAGGTTCGCTTCCTAAAAAACTGGTGAAACTCCAAGTCTGAAAGTTCCAAGGCTGGAAACATGTTTTAAAAGCACTGGATAGGAAAAAGGATCAGTATGAAAAGAGTAGCCTTGTTCTCCTCTAGGATAGGTCAGACTAAAGTAGCCTGCAGCAGCTGGCACACGCTTCAGTAAGTACTGCCTGTTACCAATGCACTGCATGACAGTCCCACATGTAAAGACCTCGGGATCTCATCTGACCCAACCCTGGAGCATAGCAGGGGTCAGTCTGAATCATGTGACAGTGCTGCCTTCTGGAAGCAGAAAATCAGACTGAATTGCCATATACTTAAGACTCACGAGCAGCAGCGTGCACAGCAGCAAGTTCAGCATCTGAAATTATCAAAGCTAATGTCCAAGTGAGGAAAAAACAAGCAGTGCCGACAAGCCTGAAGTTAAGGTTGCCTTAAGACTCCACACATTGCAGCTTTGCAAGACATGCCACACATAGCAAGGCTTGGCAACTCGGAAGACTTGACTCCTTTATCCATTAAACGAATTTTCTGGTGATGCTTCTGCTGCAAGAGACTTGCATCAGTAGAATCATAGAATCATTAGGGATTAGAAGGGACCTCGAAAGATCATCCAGTCCAATCCCCCTGCCACAGCAAGATCACCTAGACCAAGTCATCAGTAAATTAAGCCAAGTCTAAGAAGCGCACAAGCAAATGTCTTAGCAAGAACTTAATGCAACTCGCTGACAGCAGTGCCACGGGTGAGGTGTCCAAGCAGCATTTTCCATGAGCAAGCACCACACTGCTCTCTTGTTCCACATTAAACAGAATTATTTTCAATTTTTCAGTTCTGAGAAATCAACAATTACAGATTTGCATGATTCTGATCCTTCCAAAATCAGCAGGTTATGAGAATTTTGATGGCTATCTCATCAACAGAGGCCATGAAGAACCTACAACAAAGAAGGGCATTAGATTCTAGGAGCCATGCAAATCAAAATGATCTAAATAAAAACAGTCTCTTGTTTGTAGAAGAAGACAGAAGAAACCCTCCAGAAAATAGCTGCCAATTTTCAATACAAACATCTAATATTAACAAGAGTATGAAAAATCAAGTCATTTTACTTGGGCACAGAATGAGCTCCACAGTACGTTGAGGAAATGCCAATATCCATGGATCGCCTAGCACGTTCGATCACCCTGAGCATTTTAAGCTCCGTTTCTAAGTTTAAGCCATATCCACTCTTGCACTCAACTAACGTAGATCCTGCTCTGAGCATGCGTTCCAGTCGGTGTTTGAAAGTATTGAACAGCTCTTCTTCCGTGGCCTTCCGAGTGTGTTCCACAGTAAAATGTATTCCTCCCCCAGCCTGGTGGATCTCCATGTAGGATGCACCTGCCAGCTTGGGAAAAAAAACCCAAAAGAAAAAAACAACCTGTCATAAAACTAGCTATTAAACATACAGTTTCTCTCCAAGGGATTCTGGAAAGTGCCTCAAGGTCTCTTTGCAGTGAGAGAAAAGGATGGGGCAGAAAACCGAGTAATTTTCCTTCGCTCCCCTCCACTGAAGTAAAGACACTATGAAAGAAGCTGCACAAAGAGAATTACTCTGAAGATTTATTTCCCCTCAGAGCAAGAGAAAAACCTATTTCTAGTTCAAAAAATTCTTTTATATGGAAGAAAAAGAAAAAAAGTTCAATATTTCACAGAACATTAGGGATTGGAAAGATCATAATCATCTAGTCCAGGAGTCCTCAAACCCCAGCCCACGGGCCACGGCCCCAGGGTGTCCAAACCGGCCCGCTGGTATTTACCCCCCCACCCCCGAGCAGCTGCAGTTGACTTCTTCCTGCTGACTGTGCAGCCAGGCTGAGGTGGGCAGCTCCTCACCCCGCTCCCAGGCAGGACAAGCCAGGCAGCACAAACTACAGCCCGGGCCCCGACACTGTCTGAGGGACAGGGAACCAGCCCCCTGTTTAAAAAGGCTGAGGACCCCTGACAATCCCCCTGCCACAGCAGGATCACCTTGACCAAGTCACACAGGAACATATCCAGATGGATTTTAAATATCTCCAGAGAAGGAGACTCCAGAACCCCCTGGGCAGCCTGTTCCAGTGCTCTGTCACCCTCACTGTGAAGAAGTTCCTTCTCATATTTATGTGGAACCTCCTATGTCCCAGCTTACACCCATTGCCTCTTGTCCTATCATTAGATGACACTGAGAAGAGCCTGGCTCCATCCTCCTGACACCCACCCTTCACATATATATAAACATTGAAGGCAGCACCCCTGTATTGCCTCAGTTACTGCAAAAACACATAAAAGCTGGAGGAACGTTCCTCTCTTATCCTACCAGTATTCAAAAAAATCATCCCTCCTCCCTCAGCTATATTTTCTGGTGGAAATCATAGCTTTTTCTACAGATGAAAAAAATAAGAGTCATTGGAAAGCAGAAATAGTTATGTATAAAAAAACCAGGAAATAAAAAACAGCTGTGTATGTCATTACCTTCATTGCAAACTCATGCACCCGATCCCCAGCCCACACTGGATGTGTATGTGCATCTACCAGGCCTAAAGAAAACAAAGTAAATATACACTCAAGTTACTCCTCCGAGTAAGAGCAAAGAATGTGAACATGCAGGCAAGTCAAAAGGACAGCACAAGCCCCCCTGTAAAGGCTCTGCTGGTGAGAGAAAAAGTAAAATCCAACCAGACCAAACTCTAGGATTTTCTTCAAACGCTGTGGATGTTCTTTCAGGTTTTCAAGTGTGCTGGCTGACACCTTACACAAGATGTCTCTGGGGAAAGGCATCAATTGTTCTGTGATAAACGGCAGATTTTGAAAGCGTTCATTGTGCTTAAGTCTGTGTTCTTTGCAGAAAGCTTGGTTCTTAGGCTGGGCTTAGTATGCTAGTGCTTACTCTAGCAATAGTCTACTGACTCCAGCTGGAGCTTGTTCTGCAAACTCTTAGACCAGCACTGCTGAACGCCCAAGGCCCTTGCAAAGACAATGGAGCTCATGAGCTAACAACACTTGCAAATTTCCTAGGTCATTGGATTTTTGATCAGGTAAAGATGTGGAGTATGTATCTTAAAAACCTGCCCTGCCCTTGTGCTTCAAATCAGCTGTGGGCAGGACAGAGAGACTGAGCTTCATGGCTGAACAGCTGATGGGTAGAAATGATCCAGAAAATAGAGTTGAATCTGAAAAAACAGTCAACAGACTGCCATCTATGAACCAATGTAAGGAGGAGACAGAGCTCCCCTGTGAAGCCAAAAAAGCATCCCAGGTGCTACTGTTTCTCCTTGCAGCACTCCTGATGACGAAGATACAACACTCTGTCCCTCAACATGAAATATTATAAAACCAGAAGTGAATACAGAAGAAAATGATGGGAAGATGTATAACACATATTTATTTTGTCTCTAAGCACTTGCCAACATTCAGCATTGGATCATTATTAAAAACCACACCTACCTGGTAACACACACTTCCCAGAACAGTCAATTATTCTTTCAAATGTTGCTCCTGAAAACTGACTGTGAATGACATCTGCCTGGCCCACAGCTTTGATACAACCATCTCTACAAAAAACAGAAGATCAGCAGAGAAAGTGTGACACAGTTGAAAGTCAAGTGCTTATTGCCAGGGCTCCTGGAGCAAAAATTTTCTGGAAGTATGAGTATGGACCTCCAGCAGGAAGATACATACCAGAGGCATTTGCTAATCTTACAGACGCACAGCACGCAACGGGGCGACACCCTGTATTTCAGATGGGGTATTTCAAGTTGCAGCACTTGAACCCCATGTTGCACTTGAGGGATTCCCCCTAGCCCTAGAGTGGAGCTCTACTTCACTTACACCTCTCAGGGTGCGTGTGGCACCTCTGCCCTTTAAGCTTTGTTTTTTCTTCAGCTCTCTTCAAGTTGAGCAACTGGAATCACAGCCAGGAGCCACCACAGGCACCTCACTGAAGGCACCTGGACACTACACGGCTGAATGTTTAAAAAGGACATAGCAGTTAGAAACCTGAGAGACATAATTGTATATATTCATTGCTAACTATAATTCCATTAATTACACAAATTCTTTATAGGATTGCTATCATTCATGTCAGTTCACCAAGAAACAGCGAGGGCAGCACTTTCGACCAAGACACTTTTACGCGGGTGAAGTGCGAGCCGAGGTGCACGGAGGGAAGTGCCCTGGATTAGGCATTATTACCGGCATGTGCGCTGGAATAATCACAACTACAAGACACGTCCCAGCACAGACAGGAGCCCACCGCAACCCCCTACCGCAGCCCGCCCCGCACTCACAGCCCCACCACGAGGCTGGCGTCCCGCAGCACGGCCAGGCGGGCGGCCCCGTCCCGCAGCAGGAACTCCTCGCCCCGGGCGCAGACCAGCACCAGCTGCTGGGCGTTCTCCAGCAGGAGCCGGTGCCGGCCCGCCATGGCCCCGGACAGCGCGGCGAGTGGCCGCGGCGCTGGGGAACTCTGCGGCTTAAAGTCCGTGCGGGGCGGCGCGGAAGAGGCACCTCCTGCCCACGGACCTGCCCTCGGCTCGAGCAGAGCCTGACCCCTCACCCTGACTCTGTCATGTCTGTAGCGACACGACAACCAGCACATCGTGCTGGTTTAGGACAGGCTCCGAAACACGGCTTTTGCCATTTGTGGATTCCCGGAGCCTGCTGTCCTTGATGTACCTCGAAGAGATTTTTCCTTTGCCGAGAAAACACAAGATTCTGAACTGGAAGCGTCTGTACGCCCACATTCCTTCTCATTGGCATCCATCACATCATCAGCATCCCTTACCTCACCAGCATCCATCACTTCATGAGCATCCCAGCCCCTGAAGGACGATAATACCTCTCACCTTACTGAGTATTGAGGCAGACGTTAAGTTATCCAGGCAGATATTGTTACTCAAGTCCACGATCAAAGGGCTTGTGTGATCCTGCTGCCCCCTACAGAACTACAGATGGGAAAACTGGGGAGTACATTTTCAAAGTGAATGTTTGATGTTCTTCTCTCTTCAAACACTCATAGCATGGGCAGGGCTCCTGTAATTCCTACCTGGAAAATGGAGTGTCTTTCTAAATACATGATGGCAGTCTTTTTCAGACACCTGTTCTTTTAGAAGAAGGATGGATGTACATGTACCTCTTTCTGTACAGCAGAAACTGATGGATATGTTGGCTTTTAAAGCATTTCTGCTCAAGTCCTGCTGGCAGATGAGGCAGGGTATGCACCTAAAGCACAGTATTTTGCATCTAATAACAAACCTGAAAAGTGAGTAAAAGTACAACAGTGCCAGGTGTTCCACTGGCTCAATGCTGCACCATGGCATAACCTTCATCATCTTCCTAAACATTTGGTCTTGCTACATGTGCAGAAGATTGATAGGAGATGTGGTAGATGATGCTTTACTGCTTCCAGGAATTCCTGCTGCTGACTTCAGCTTTCCCCACACAGTATGTTTGAAAGCAGAAATTACAGAGAAAACAGAGTCATAGCAAGGGCAGAAGAACACCCATGGTGGTGGAGATGGGTAGGGAGTAGGGGATCCATAAGCAGCTGTGGTGGTGCTAGAGCTGGTGTGTCAGGCATGAAATGCAGCACTCTGTGGTGGAGCCCAGCATGCACTGGCTGCGTCCTGCCAATAAAAGTAGAGGAGAGAAGATGGTTCAGCTGGAGCAGAAGAGAGTATCCCCCCACCCACACACAGCTGTCATTGCAAACGATGGGGTGTCAGGGAAGTAAAGAGTTGTAGAATGGATGGCTTCACCGCAGCATTGTCTTATGACAGTGCAAGTACTGCACAGTCATCTTCCCCACATTCACAAATATTTTAAGGTACACATTCAATCAGCTGTTCTTCCTGCTCTTGAAAGCACCACTCGTAGATCCTGAATTCCTGTGTTTGCACATCCTCATGTTCAGATGCATGCCTGGCTAGCTCATCCTCCTGTGAGCAAGGGCTAGAAGTCAAAGAGAAACTGGCCTGAATGCTTCTTATATTTATATTTCTCACAGCTACACAGTTTTTGCCTTTGTGTCTCTCAGAAATTCCAGAGAGCATTTTACAGAGCAAAGGTGGCATCTGCTGCTCTGTTTCTGGTGATCGAGTTGCAGACTCTATCTACTCATAACTTCAGTTTCAGTAAATGAGGGAAGAAAGATCAATTCTGTGTGAAGCTTTGCACCTGGAAAAGTGTGCTGTTACAATCTTAAGGATAAAGTTCAATTCTGTGTAGTAGATTTTTTCCAAGAAGCAAGTCCTGGTAAAGACTTTTCTCTGCAGTGGATCAGCCTATGAAGAAAAAGGTCAATCCACTGCAAAGTCAGTGGTTTCTGATATCCTGTGCCTGATCTATTTTTAAGACTACTCCCCAGAAAGCTAAATAGAGGAGTTGTTTCTAAGGAAATCTTGAGTTTGATACATAAAGATTCCAAACACTGAGCCATGTTTTTAAAATGCTGTCAGAATTCATTAGATAAACAGAGGACAGTAGGATGCTAGAGGAACCTGGCCTAAGCTTAGAGCCTTTAAACTCAGCACCTTTAAATCACAATTTTAATGTTCTGGTGAAAATGCTTTTTGAAAATAACTTTTGCATGTGGTACCTTCAGCAGTGTCTGATGATTACTGATTTTTCTGCAAACTTTTATCGGTGTTGACAAAAGCAATTGAAAGAAGAGAACTCCTTTCACAGTTAATGATGGAAAGCCATTTCTTTACAGAGCTGGTTAGTCTCTGCCTGCTGAAAAGGTGTGTGTGTGTCTAAAACAGCTTGAGGATAAAGGTCCGATTCTCATTTTACTTACGGTATCATTTGGTATTTTCAGTTCCTCTAGTTTACCAGTTTGGGTTGGAAAATAATTTGTTTTGCTGAAAAAATCAAACACAGTAAGGTAGCAGAAAGAGAAGAGGGAAACTGGTAAAAGTAGAGGTAAGTTTAAACAAAGTAAATTTAGTATCAGGCTATTGACTTTTAAGACATTACAGAATCACTCTGGTTGGAGAGGATTCCTGGAATCATTGAGTCCAACCATCTACCCTACCTTACACGTTCACCCTTAAACCATATCCCTCAACACCTCATCCAAGCGATCTTTAATCACATTCAGGGATGGCAACTCAACCACTTCCCTGGGAAGCCCATTCCAGTGCCTGACCACCCTTTCTGTGAAAAAATTCTTCCTAATATCAAGGTTAAACCTACCCTGTTGTAACGTGAACCCATTCCCTCTTGTTCTATCACTAATTACTCATGATAAGAGACCAGCACCAACCTCTCCACGTCTTTTCAGGAAGTTGTAGAGCAGAAGTCCTCAAGCCCCAGCCCCCAGAGCCTCCAATGAGTCCGGCCAGTATTTACAGAACCCCCACGGGCCCTGCCCCGCCGGGGGTTGGGGGGGAACCNTTTAAAAAGTTTGAGGACCCCTGTTGTAGAGAGTGATGAGGTCTCCTCTCAGCCTCCTCTTCTGCAAACTAAAGAGCCTCAGATCTTTCAGTCTTTCCTTATAAGATGTATTTCGTCTCTTCATACTGGGGCTTAATGTGCTTGTGTGATCACTGATTCCTCAAGCCATACCTTTTCAAATTCACTGCCAGATTTTAAAGTAACTGTCTATTTTTAAGTAACTTTGATTCATGTTTATGTAATTAAATCCAGAAGGTCCAAGGTGGCCAATCCAAACACCGGCTGCATTTGTTACGTACTCTTGCATCCTGTCATAGCAGACTGAGGCTTAGATCAGACTTACAAATATTTTTTGCATAGCTTTGTGAATGTAAAAAGCTGTTCCGCTTTTTCTTCTTCCTAGTCTGAAGATCTTTGCATCTCTCAAACCAAGGAAACATCAGTGAGTGCCCCAAGAAGAGTCTCTGCCCACACTCAGGGTCTTCCCTGTAGGAGGGAGATGTACATTCTCTGCCCTTCCCCTAGCTGATTTGACCTGAGCCTGGACAGGTGGTTTAGCCTAAGTGTGGGAACAGGAAAGGGTTCAGAGGACCACAGAATCACAGAATCATTAAGGATTGGAAGGGACCTTGAAAGATCAGCCTGAAAGATTCCCCTGCAACAGCAGGATCACCTAGACCAAGTCACACAGGTACACATTCAGGTGGGTCTTAAACATCTCCAGTGAAGGAGACTCCACAACCACCCTGGGCAGCCTGTTCCACTGCTCCGTCATCCTCACTGTGAAGAAGTTCCTTCTCAGACTGATGTGGAACATTCTATGTTCCAGCTTACAACCATTGCTCCTCGTCCTATCACTAGATGACACTGAGAAGAGCCTGGCTCCATCCTTCTGACACCCACCCTTCAAATATTTATAGACATTAATGAGGTCACCCCTCAGTCTCCTCTTTTCCAGGCTAAAGAGACCCAGCTCCCTCAGCCTCTCCTCATGGAAATAGTGGAAAAGCTGAGTCTTTCCAGCCCGTGGAAGGAAAAGCAATCCTGCGCAGTCAGAAGGATCCAAGGAAGCACAGATGGGCATCAAGACAAGAGCAGCTCTAATAACTGATGTAGTTAAGCCATCTTCTGTTATGCTGGAAGTGCCTCTGCCTCTCAGGTGTGATGGAAGTGAAGGAAAAGAGAAGGGTGTTCATCTATAATGAAACCCTTTAGTAGACAACCTGGATTCCAGACTGGATCTACAGGATTGTGCTGTGGCAGGGGGATTGCACTAATCCCTAATGTTCTGTGATTTGACAAAGACCATGTCCTGGTTTAGATGATCCCACTACAACAGACCATAACCCTGTGGTGACAGGGGGACCTTCTTGGGGAACACTACAGTCCACCCCAAGAATGGTTCTCTGAGCACAGCATAACCTTTCCAACCCACGCAGCTATGTTTCCCTTTCACAAAGTCTGCATCTAAGGGAGAAAGGAGAGCTTGTGTGTGCCCATGACCCATTGGGAGTGAGGGTGCAGACAAATCCAGACACAGGAACTGGTATTATTCCAGCACCTGGCCTCATGGCCAACACCCGTCATTCTTTGCAGTGATCTGTGCCAGACTAGACCAGAACTTGCAGCATTTTGTCTCTATCAATGATAAAATTGTAGGCCAGGTACTCTTTAATTTTCTCTACTCCTAAGAATGGGAAGTTTCCAAGTCAAAAACAAGCAGCAAGTAGGTGTCCTTATTTCTGAAGCCCCTGCGTTGACTGCTGCTGGTAGCGATGCAGAGATGAGGCTGGTGTGGAGCTGGTGCTGAGCTCTCCATGGTGCCTCCAAGACACCAGTGCTGAACCTGTCACCCTCCTCTCTGTGGTTTACTCAAAAGTGCTTACCTGGTGTTTTGTGGAGGTGTTTAAACTCATGATGGGAACTTGGCAATAATACTGGTTTAATTTCCCAGTTAGTCAGCCTTCACATCACTCCTTTCCTTGTGCAAATCACCTAAACTTAATGACCAGTGGCACAGGGAAGGCTTTTGGCAAAATGCTTTCTTCCGTAGCTTAGGCTTCAGTTCAACGTGCCTGTACAAACCCAGAGAAAGGGATGGAGTCTGCAAAGACCAGAAAAGGATCCCTTCCTCTCCCTTTTCCACCCTACGTCTAACGCAGGCTAGAACTATGGTAGAGGACCAAAACAATTTTTCCCTTTTGTGAAGCTCCATGATTGAGACCGCGGGTGGGTAAGAAACAAGGCAAGGTCAACAGCCTCTTGGCTTGAATCAGAAACAAGCATGGTCAGCAGGACTCAAGAAGCAATTGTCCCCCTGTACTCAGCTCTGGTGAGGCCATAAAGCTATTATCTGGTTCAGATTTTGGTCTCTCACTACAAGGACACTGAGGTGCTAGAGCTGGTAAAAGGTCTAGAGCACAGGTCCTGTGAGGAGCAGCAGCGAGAACTGGGATTGTTTAGCCTGGACAAAAAGAGGCTGAGAGGAGACCTTACCACTCTCTACAGCTACCGAAAGGAGGCTGTAGATAAGAATGTGTTAGTCTCTTCTCACAAGTAATTAATGATAGGACAAAAGAAATTTACCTTAAGATGCACTGGGGGAAATTTAGATTGGATATTAGGAAAAGTTTCTTCGCCAAAAGGTTTGTCAAGCACTGGGAACATGCTGCCCAGGGAAATGGTTCCCCTGAAGTATTTAAAAGCTGCATAGACATGTTTAGTGGACTTAGCAGTGCTGGGCTGACAGCTGGATTTGATGATCTTGAAGGTATTTTCCAAAGTAAACTACTATTCTGTCACACAGACTGCCAGAGTTTCGTGTTTCAGATGGGAAAAATAACTGCTACTTTTTCCACAGCCTTCAGCTGTTAAAGGAGAGAAGACAGCTAAGAACACAGTCCTGCAAATACTGAAAATGGCTTACAATTTTTCCCTTAAAGGTGGGACCTAGTTTCTACGGAAACAAGGCAACAAAAGATTTACAGCATTCTCTTAACCAGTTCATAGCTCAAGGAATCATTATCCAACCAGCAGCAGTTAAAAGTTTTTGTGTTGCTCATTACCCAGCCTGTACTATCAACAGGGAGAGAAGAGGGTTCTGCAGCTCCTTCAATCTACTCAGTGAAGCAGTCTGGAAAAGAAAGTCATACAGACATGATAACACGTTCTTCACCTTCTGTTACATGCTGGTCTGCACTGCAGTGTGAGCGCCTGACAGCAGAGTACTGACACTGATGTTGAACTGAGCCTGTCCATGAATTAGCCATCTACTTTCTTTTCTAGCACAAAAGTTTGACAATTTAATTCACTCCACCAAACACTTAAATTCAGGTATTTCTTTTGACAGTACTGGTGTTTGTTGATACTGGCAGTACTTAAGAATTTGCATTTTACTTGCGAGTTGTTTTGAGGGTGTTTTGTTGGGGTTTTTTTTAAACACTCACTTTTCACTCTATAATTTTCAGCTTTAATGAAAACAACTGCCTGTGCCTGCAGCACTAGTTATTTTTGGACACTAATGAAATATCACAGACTTTTTAAGGGGTTGGCTTCCCCCATACCAAAGCACAATGAGAAAAAAATAAATAAACATCTTATTACAAAATTATGGAAAACAAAAAAAAGAAAAAAGTTTATTTCCAGATACAAAAAACTCCACTTATTCTCTCATTTCTCCATCTTCTTCCTCTTCTTCCACACCTCTGATGTACAAAACATTATTGCACCTGTAAGCAGAAACAGAGTTCTCTTAACTGTTTTAATTTTCCACCACTTACATACACTAAGCATTTTCCCACTTGAGCACAGCCTGGCAACAGCCAAATTCTTCTCAACAGATTAGAACTCTTGTACAGCTTTCCACAAAGTTCATAATGACTGCAAAACCTGACCATGCCAAACAGAAGTTTTTACTCTCACGTTAACAATTTTAATTTCCAAACATGCAAAATGCTTTCAGTAGCAAAACACTAACATGCTCTATTAGTGCATGGATATACAAGAATCTGGAAAACTAAGGTATTTAGTGACCTAAAAAGACATTATTAAGAAGTATTAGTGAATGCTTCCAAAATTCATTTTTCCTCCCATCAGGAGGGACCTCACAGCCTTCACATAAGTTACACTGTCACTTAGCACCTTATAACTAAGACAAGAAACACAACACCTATCAATGTAAGTTTGAATGCAAGTGATTAAAAGATGTGAAGAAACCCTGCCTCTGCCATGATTACCTTATCAAAACTTCACCCAGGTGTCCAGACAATGCACCGTCTATATATTCTTCTGTGTTTGCAAGCTTGAGAAGAAAACCATTAAAAATCATCAATTATAAGAGAAGCAGCTTCACAAGGCATGTTGGTGGCCACATCTCATACCCATTGACCCACTACACTGACCAGGGGAGGCCGAGTCACCCTAGTCCCCTCTAGCACATCGCACAAGGCCCATCTTTCCCAAACCTCCACAGAGCCAATACCCGGCGCCTCTCACATTCCGGGCCCCTCAGTGGGAAAGCTCTCGCCCCTCCGCCGCGCCCCCCGGCCCTCACCTGCATGTTCATGTAGCCGTCAACGGAGACGAGGTAGCCCTTGTACTCCATCCCCCACTTGAGCTTCACCATCACCGGCTTCCCCGTCAGCCCGTTCAGGAAGGGTTTGGGGTTGAGGGGGAGGCTCTGACAAGGAACCAGACGGTCAGCGATGCCGCTCGCCTCGCCTCGCCCCGCCCCTCCTCTCACCGCCGCTGCGGGATGGTTGACGGCCGCGGCTTCCCAGCTCGCGCGCTCCCCGCCGCCCGCGCGCCCGTCCCTCAACCCAGGGCCCCCGGCCTCTCCCCGTACCGCGGCGCGAGCACCGTCCTCACCATGGCGACGCGGCGCGCGACAGCGGCACCGAGAACCGCAGGCCCGAGCGGAAAGTCCCTCGTGCGCGCTGCCTTCGGGACCAACGACGGGAAGCAGCGGCGCCGCTGCCGCTTCCACTTCCGGGGGCGCCGCTGCTCCCCGCTGACCCCTCACCCCCGCCGCACCGCGCTTGGATAGGCCGAGGCGTCCCAACGCGCGAAGCGAAAGCTGGGCCGCCCATTGGCTCGGTCGCGCCCGCGGGCCCCTTCCATTGGCCGGGCTGACACACACTCTATCCCAACCAGTCGTTGGGAGCGGGGGTAGCGGGGTGGAGCCGCCATCCTGCGTCCCTGTCGCTTCAGAGCTAGTGTATCCTAGCATCCCGTTGCGTGGCTCCAAACTGCCTCGCAGGCCACAGTGTTCGGTGTCAGCTCCTCGCACCGGCAGCAGCCTGAGAGCCAGACGGCCGGACTAGCGGCTGCCCTCAGGGATGCGGGTGGGCGGCGAAGCGTGTCTATGCTGCCCTGCCCTGCTGTGCACTGTTTTCTCTGCTCCTCACGCCGGGATTCCTCGGCCTTGGCGACCGCCGGGCTGCATTTCCTTCTCCATAAACAGGCGGATCTCCACGAGGTGGCAGCGCTGTACGGGGACTGAGACGTAACAGGACGCTTGGTCAGGCTCCCGACGTTACCTGCCGGCCTGGCTGCAAGTGGAAACGTGGCGACGCCGGTTCGTGATGCATAGTAAATCTGCAGAGCGTTACGCTTCTGTTACTCTGCACATATGGACAGAAAGCCTTAAGAGTATGTAAGGCGCATAAGTGGTGTTCTCAGCAGTGTGCGAGTGCTCTACTGCCTCATTTGGCTCCCAAGAACTTACCAAGAGCTTTTCTTGGCTGTAGAGAGCATCAGCGTGTTTGCACTCATGAAATCTCAACCCTGCTCTAGCTATAGTTTGTGTCTCTCAACCTTTGACAGGCAAATATGTTCAACCAACCTTTGTACCATTTACTAGTTTGTCTCACTAATGCCTCCTATTACTTTATGTGTGGAGTAAATGCCACAATGTGTTTTGTGTTCCCGCATACAGCATCTTCCCTGTATTGGATGCTAAGTGGGGGAAGCATTCATAAACTAGCATTTCTGTAACATACGTGTTTTGCACGTTTTCCAAAGGTCAGTCTAGTATCTTAGTGTTGAAAGCAAACCCATCATTACCTGCTTAAATATGAGTGTTTAATGCTGTTGACTTAGCCTGGCTTCTCCTGAACCTCATGCACAATGTTTCTGATTCCTTTGTAGATAGGTGCGACTGAATAAGAGTTGAAGTTGTGGCTCTTCTTAACAGCATGTGTCAAAAGTGCACTCATAAATGTGTTTCTGTTAGAAATGAGTGTGATTTTCTTTCACAGTGTATTGCATGGGCAAGAGACAACATCAAAATTGTGCAAATAATCTTATATTACATAAGTTACAAAGGCTTCTGTAAGGAAATCTGTGTTGAGACTGTATAGAAAAGCATGAACACAACAGGAAACGGTATCTAACAAAATTTGGAGTCAAGAATAGGTGATTTCAAGTGATAATGTTTAATATGGCAGCATGCAATGAGCTGATTGTGTGTCTTGGATAAAAATCATGCTGTGAGAGTAGCTTTTGCACTGTTCTGGCAATTGCCAAGGATAAATGTGTATCTGTTAAAGGGCACATAATTGGTTTTGTAAGTTACCTGTGAGCACCATTTCTTATTTCTACCCATTTAACCAGTTCTGATCACAATATCTCCCACTCAGGTTGGGAAAACTTAGTGTGCAAAGAAGTACTGGAGCAATTACATTCAGTTTTTAATATATTCTGCTCCTCTGGCAGAAGAGTAAGGACCCCAACCTTGTTGTTAGCAAGTTATCAAAACCAGAAGAATTTCTAGGGTCATAGATACAAGCACAGAAGTCAGAGAGCAGGAGTGCTTGGCTTCTAGTTTCATAATCAGTGCATGAATTCACGCGTCAATATTCTTATCAGCTGTAGACTGGGTCGGCAGCAATTTTGAGTGGCAGCCGGGTCGGAAGGAGCACTGAAAGCACAGAATGCGTGACTACATCTGATGTAGTTAACTGGATAACTCAGTTAATCAGGAAACAAAATAGCTTTTGCTTCCCTCCCCCTCATAAGGAATTTGCTGTTTGTGTTGTTGACTGAATCATTCTGACTCAGAGATTTTGCTTACGCGGGTCTTCTCCTGACCTTCAACATAGGGGTGAAGTTCACCTTTTGTCCTCTTTGTATTTCCCCATGTAATAGGGAAAGTAATCATGTGCATTCTTTTCTGCCTCTGGCCCAGGATATTTAGGCTGCTCCTCAACAGGAAATGAGCAGGAAAGAGTTTTTGTCATCGATTAATCCAAGCCTTAGGTTTTGGATGGACGGGTAGGATTTTCTCTTAGGTGAAGCGTGGGAATTTAGTGTGACTGGCTACACTTTGTACCTAAGGAAACACGCTAAGCAGCTGGACATCCAATGGCAGCAGCATTTCTGCTGGAGGGACTCATTAGATTAAGTTATCTTTGTAAGTGCAAATGCTCGCTGACATCATTATGTCACCATAATGCCAGGCAGAGGAGGCCAACCCCATACCATCATGTTACTCAGAGAAAGCTGAGCTGCCCAGAAATACTTCCAGATTGATCTGAGCTTGCTGAGACAGATGCTCCCTGCAATAACCCTCTTTTGTCTGCCATTAATGCATTTCTTAAGGGAACTTTCAGACATGCCCTGTGTTCCAGTTTCTGGCCTGCACATTTAGGGACTATTCTGCACCTTTTCCAAGCAATATACCAGTATAAACATGGTTTTGCTACATCAAGTGAGTTACTTCCAATACCACTCAGGAGTTGTAGCAGCATCAACTTGGCCATCACCCTGAAGACACCATGAAATGGACAACAATCCATCAAAAAACTTAAGCAGACATGAACGTAAACCCTGAGTTTAGATTGTTGAGTATTGAATTAATAACAGTGAAGTTCCACCATGAGACTCCCCTCAAAGGACAATTGCATCAAAACAAATCTAGTTTAGTGCACACAGTTAGCTCTGCTACATGACGAATGAACCTTAGCTTCTGATTCTGTTGGATTAATAACTGACAAAGCTATGTGAGAACTTGCTGTCCCCCGTGCCTGACTCCTAGACCTCGGTGTCTGGTTCTTGAACATATTAAATTATACAATTCATCACAACATCTCTAACTACTATGGGGTGCAGTGGTTATGATCCTTATGAACACAGAAGGATTTTGAGACTCTCTGGACCCTTGGAGAGTTTTGCTTGTATATTGATACTGCTAAAATCACAGAATCACAGAACATTAGGGATTGGAAGGGGCCTCGAAAGATCATCTAGTCCAATCCCCCTGCCACAGCATGATCACCTAGATTGATTCACACATGAGAGTGTCCAGGCAGGTTTTAAACATCTCCAGAGAAGGAGACTCCACAACCTCCCTGGGCAGCCCATTCCAGTGCTCTGCCACCCTCAATGTGAAGAAGTGTGAAAAGGATCTAGGATTCAGGGCAAATCTTCACATGAAGTGTATTGTTCCTTCAGCAACTGGCATAATGGAAGATTTACCACTATAAATTGTACTGTAATGAAAAATTTTCTCTTGCCCACAGATTTTCTGTAGAAAGTATCTGAAGAAATTTTGCTTCCACAACTTTTTCAATAAGAAATACAAATATTTTGTAGTGCAAAAGAAACCTGTATCGCTTATCAGATCTTGATGATTTGGGAACTGCTGTGGTACTACCTGTGGATTGTTAACAGCGCTCATGTGAGTTATAAATCTGGCCTTCTAGACCTTTGCATGATAAAACAGCTTCTCTTCAAGCAGTGTTTTCAGAGATCTCTCAACCAGAGATATCTCTCTCAGAGATCTTCCCTCTGGCTGTAAACCTTCTGTCATGTCAATAACTTTGTCTTTGATCAAATCTCTGTGAGTGAGACAATAACCATCCACCAAGGCCTTCACCATGGATCAGGGCTGGGATCTAGTAGGTGGTGACAGCAGGCTTCAGCCAGGGGTCTGTAATTTCTTTCAGAGATTCTCATCAAGCAACCCAAAGCCAATCTGTGCTACAGAGGTAAGTATACAGAATCCAAAATCGATTGAGTGGCTTCAGGATTGATCTCAGTAACATACCTGTCAGTGTAAAACTGTAGCCTGGAACAGATATTTGCCTTTGTTAAATAACACTTGGAACCAGCTGAAGGGAAGGGCATAAGAACCCACAAAACCCAAGAGTCTTGCCGTGGGCTCTGGGTGCCTAGTGTTGGCTGACATACCAACGCATGGAAACACCAGTGATATGCAGAAGTCTGTCTGGGGTGGAGCAGAGAGCTTGCAGTGAAGGATTCCCACTGCGGGAGGTGGAGGGGAGCCTGGGAAGATGTAAGCAGAGTGTTTCTGCTTGAGTGGAAGATTTATGTGCAGTTTCAGGTCAACACAATGTCTTTTTCCTGTGGAAGGATGTCAGGAAGAAATGAGATTTGGGTGGTGGCAGGTGCATGCTAACGAAAGCATGTGGCTTGCTGGAGTCACAACAATCTGTTGCCTTTCCTTGCAAAGAGGTTTGCCGGAGCAACTGTGAACCTGTCACCATGCTGGGCTGTGCCAGCAAGAAGGGTCATGAGATAGATCTCATACAGAAATTACAGGAACATCAAAGCCTCCTTTAATGCATACTGAAACGCTGTATTTACTTGTGTAAATAGTGTTCATGCAAATTCTGAAGCTACACTGAAGGGACACTTTAAAAATGTGCCTCAGAAAACACAGACTTCTTTGCCAGGAAATAATGGGACTTCCTTAATTATCAGCTGTTATCTTCTGGTTTTGGCAAACTTTTCTTGCTTTATGTGCCGTTGTTTCTTTTATGTTTTGACATTAATGAATTGGAATTGAAATTGTACTGAGGAAAACAAAGTGATCTGTATAAATAATAAAATGGCATTCTTTTGTGTGTCAAAACAGGGGGGACCAAGCATTGTGCAGAAGGAATTTAATAGAAACATCTTAATGGAAACTAATAGCTGGCTCCAAATCACAGAAGTGGCTCAAGAGTTGGTGTTTTGAGAAATGAGCAGAGCTCAGAAACTCTGGCTGGTATTGGAAGCTCAGTGTGTTAGAATCAGACTCATAGAATCATTCAGGTTGCAGAAGACCTTTAAGGTCTTTGAGACCAGCCATTAACCCAACTCTACCAAGGCCACCACTAAACCATGTCCCTAAGTTCCTTCTCATTTAAACACATCCTTTGACTTTTGCACACATCCAGGGATAGTGTTTCCACTACCTCACTGGGCAGCCTGTTCCAATGTTTGATGACCCTTTCAATAAAGAAGCTTATCCTATTGTCTAACATAAACTTGCCCTGGTGCAACCCAAGTCCATTTCTTTTTGACCTGTCACTTATTACTTTGAGATGGAGAGCTGGAGAAGCTAGTCTGTTGCTTCTCTTGTCCTTCTGCTTCCAGCCATGGCTGAAATTCCAGTGGTGGTGGTACAAACCTAACAATAGTTTCTAACCCTTAATGATCTTTTATTCTTGGGTAAATGGTTTCTCTGGCAGAGAAAACGAGTTTTTAATGGTGAATCTTGCAGTGGTAGAGAAGAGGAAGGAGTGTTTAGGCAATAGGGCAGTTCGACAGGTACCTGGAGTGATTGCTGGTCAAGAGAGACTAGATGTTGTACAGGGTGTACAACAGAGAAAGAGCAGAAGCTGGAGAGGGCAGAATGAGGAAGGGAAATGCTGCTGAGTTAAAAGAAGGAGCTAAATCCAAGATTCCTGAACTTAGAATTTCTAAGAATTCTGCCCAAGACCAAGCAATATTCTGGAAAGATGAGGCACAGAAATAGGAGCCCAGGTCCCAAAGAAAGCCGTGAGTCATCAAGGCTTAGTGGCAGTAGTAGGGGTATTATGTCCTAAACTCCTTCCGTTACACTGTGAGGCTTCAATGTGCTGTGGACATTAAATGGACAGATCTGTCCATTAAATAGACAGATACATCTGTTCTTGTGATAGCCAAAGAGAGGAGTGATTTGGGACTGGAGCCGCTGCAAAGTCTGCTGGGCTATTTGCTGTTTGCACCTATCTCATGGGAACCATAGCAGGGCCTGGGGCTGCTGGGCCAGAAAGCCTCATTTCCGGCAAGGGTCTGCAGACATAGAAAATCCCTAACCCCCCATGGTCTGAAAATGTTCCAGACATAATGTCTGCAATTTGTGTTTCACTTGAACCTTAGCCCAGAACCCATATCTCAGCTGGGAGGTAGCATTCATTGCTCTGCATCTGAGGTCTGTGTCTTCTGCCTCTCTGCTGCGAACCAGTTGTTCTTTTATGAGGACCTCTCCAGGGCAAGGATTGGCAAGGGTCTACAGTGAGGGAGATGGAGCACTGGAACAAGCTGCCAGAGAAGTTGTGGAATCTCCATCTTCAGAGACTCAAAATCAATCTGAACATGTTTCTGTGTGACCTGCCTTAGGTGACCCTCCTTGAATTGGACGACGTGACATCCAGAGGTCCCTTCCAAATCCTACCATTCTGCAATTCTGTGAAGTCAAACATGCATTTACAACCTTCTCCATAGAGCAGAGTGGAAGACAAGCTCTCATGCAGCCAGTTTCTGGTCAGCTTCCATAACCTTTGAGCATCTCATTGCCTGCCTGAAATAGGCAAGACTCCAAGCTTGTGTGGGTGGGCAAGTTTTTCTCAGACCCCACAAATCCCATAGGCTTAGCCTACCCAAGACAGGAAGGGTTCCAGAGGACAGGAATTAACTGTGGGGATGGTCAGTGAATTAGGACCAGATGCCCAAGACAGCGGAAAAGACTGCAGCATGCTCAGAGCAAAAGTGATTCAAAATGCCATGGTTCAACATGCATCATCTGACACAAATCCAGGAAAGAAAGCAGCTGTGCTGTGTACATTGGCTTTATGCCAACTGTCCCCAAATTACCAGTGCCCTGACTTTCATGCTTCTTGGGGCAGTGCCCAGCTGTGTGTGCTAGGTGCAGTGTGCCTTTCCTCAAAATGCTTTAAGAGTTCAGTAAGCTTTGGCCAGTCAAGTTTCCATTGCATCTTGTCAAGAGCAATGGTGTCAGCTGAGAGCGGCTCTGCCTGCTGCTTTTCTGTCCAGGAGGCCATTGATGCGCTGGTGGTCCCCTGTCACAAGTGTCTTCTGTAACTCTTTAGATTGCTCTTTTGTCTGCTGTTTCTGCCCTTGTTTTGCCCAGTATGCTGTTAGATTGCTTATGATCAGCACTGTAGATGGGACACTGGTGTCCCCTTTCCTTTTCATTATCTATTGGGTGAACAGTTCTCCGATTGTATGTTGTGCATGTAATAGCAATATTAATACTTGTGTTAGATCACCTAATCCAATCTATGACATCCCAAGTACATCACCTCATATGTGCCTCTGTTGTTCTGGTGGGTTCAGATCCATAGACTCACAGAATCACAGAATCATTAAGATTGTGAGAGATCATCAAGATCATCCAGTCCAACCATCAACCCAACCCCACCCTGCCCACTAAACCCTGTTCCCCAGGGACACAGCAACTCGATGTTTGAACCCCTCCAGGGATAGCAACTTGCCCCCTCCCTGGGCAGCCTGTTCCAACCCCTGACCACTCTGTCAGGGAAGAGGTTGCTGTTGGTGTCCAAAATTGCTCTTCATATCCAAGATGATCCAGTCTTCTGCCCAGGAATGCACTGACAAACACACTTGCAAGGGTAGGTACTGACCAGATGAGTCAAGATCAGGCCCTGACCATATTGTTTACTGCAATGCAGGACAGGGATGTTTAAGCCAGTTTGGGTAATAAAAACAATTGAAAAAAAGAGCCTGCTTCTCTGCCAACAAACGTTTTCTTGTATCTGTACTGGTGCTCAGACCAGCACATACAACTCCAATTATTTGTTAGGGTATATGCAAAGGTTAGACTATGGCCACATTTCAGCCGACACTCACAAGCACAGCAAAAGTTGTGTCCGTAACAAAGACCATTTACTGTGCTACTCAAGTCTTTGCTCTGAACTATAATTTTTCTAGAAGAAACTTTTTTTTTTTAAATAAGGGGAAAGGAACCTATTTTTTTCCCAAGAGTGGTTCTTGGAAATGACCCTCTTGGCTGAAATTTTCTTGAAAAATATCAGCTTGGTGCAGATACTTCCTGCTTCCAGGAAAGCTTTTCTAGAGATCTGCCTCCTGTAAATGTTTATACAAACAGTTAAAGGCTGCCAAGGTTGTAAGCCACTAAGAAAAGGTTGCTTAAGATGGGAAAGACCAAAACCTTAATAATAATGTTGTCAACTTAATAAACAAAAGCATTTAATATGGATTTTATATAATAAACAATGACTTAGACCTGAAACTATTGTACTGGGTTTTTTTGCTGCACAATAAACAAGGATTGAGCATGTCCATGTACAATGCTGAGCATTTTCTGACAAATGTTGCTTTTCTTAAATTATTCTAAAGTTTGTTTGATCATTTGTGGATTGTAATGGACTGATATTGATACTCCTTTCATATGATGCTTCACATAAGGCAAGTGACTACTTGTTTTGACAGATGGTAAAAGATATGTGATTAGAAGGAGAAGAGGGCTAGTTCATACCTGTGATACTTTATGGATTTACATGCTTCTGTGAACTGGGTCATAAACCACTTTAGCTCATCTGTGTCTTTGTGGGTTCTTGTTTTAAATACCCAAGAAGATCTTACCATATTTTGTCTCTGGGAAAGGAGACCTAGAGGATTAAATGATACAATTAAAGATTTATTTAACAACAGGTGCATCAAGTCCACAGCTAAACAGTCTCATTTAATTTGCAGTGCTATCATGTCGAGACGCCAAGAATTTTAATGGAGGTAGGACTTTACATTATATTGTTGGTAATTCATGACAGAGTCAAGTGGATGGCAATCCCCTTGCTTCTCTGAACTGGGCTGTCCGAGGAGAAGTGTGGTCATGGTAGTATTTCTGTCCCGGCACGGCAACACCAGCTCCTACCGAAAGACCCCACTGAACCCATCCAGAAGGTGAGTGTCTGGAAGCTTGATTGCCATTGTACTTGTTCACCATTTAATCATTACCTGAATTTAAGTCTGCAGATGGACTTTCCTTCAAGCTGTGCTAACAATAAGCTGTGTAATACAGCTCTACTTTTTGTGGTGTTGGGGAGCAATGCTTGCCATGCTTAAGAAAGTTTCTTTTGGGAGGGCAGCCTGAGTTTATATATAAATAATCTCCAGCCCTCTAACGCACTATGTGTGCAACACGTTTTCTTCATGACTTCTTTCTATTACTTGCAGTACTAAAAAAGTTCATTTGCATGAAATGGGATTGTTTCTTCCTCTGAGTAATCGACACTGGTAAATTAAGCAGGGATGGAAAATACTGCAGACCACTCTTTCTGATGCAGTGTAAATATATGAGCCTATAATAGCTTATATTCATGAAAAACACAACCTTTTGGATGTTGCCAAGTTGACTCCAGCCTATGCTAATAGGTTGAAAGGTGCGAGCTAAGCACATTGATTGAAGTTCTAATGTCCTTAGCAAATGGAGGAAACTGAGAACCCTTTGCCTACATAACTTTTGCCTTCACTGGTTTTGCTTTATTCATGTTTGGAAAGAGTACATCATCTCCAAGTGTGTTTAAATAGTAGCAGGATGGAAGCAATGACAGTGCTTTCAAGGGCTGAATGCCCCTCAGTTCCATGGGAAGTGGATGCTAACTTATACTAAAAAGAGTCATAGAGCACACATGACTCAGCTCTGAGTTGTACATCTGAAATGTTGTTGCCATGAAAACCCTCACTTAATTTTATTTTTTAATTGTTATTTCTAGCTAAGGCAAATCCATTTTATGTATTTTTTAAACATGCTTTACTTTCCATATTTCCTCTGGTTTAGCACTCACATGCATACGTGTACCTATCTATCTATCTATCTATCTATCTACACATACACAATATATACAAATAGCAGAGACAATAGCATGCATGCTAGTGTACATTTATGTGCCACACATTATATGTGTATATACCCTGTATTACTAACAACCATCTCATTTCAGACATCATAAAAATGTGGGAGTCTGCTGTGTCTGAGAGCACTGATTACATACACAATGGCAAACAGATTAACCATTTAGTTGCAGGTATCAAGGTTGTCACTCAAACTGGCAGCACCTCAGAATAGCTAAAGCTTATCAAAAATTGTCTGGATTGGAAATGACAGCCATACATGCATGAGTGCGTCTGTATGGCTGGAAGACTGTTGAAGTGTGAAGTGAAGACGTTCACTTCGGGTTTGTTTTTTGTCATAATTACTGTATTTCATGAGGGAACACTGACTTGCCACATCATAAATACTAGGGGAAACAGAAAGAAACTTCTTTCTCTTACCATCTTTGTGTCCCAAAGATCACCACATGTGAACAAAGCGCATTGATTTCGTTCCTTATGGACTCACGTAGCCATTTACTGTACTCCGCATAAGTGAAGCAGAATAATTTTTTGCGAGACTAATTAAAAGTTGCATGGTAGAAAACGTTATTGTGATCACACCACCGTAACGAAATTGAGCTGTCTTTACTAACATGTGCTCTATTTACTGGGTTTTTAAAACACATTTCCCACACTTCCAGTGGATCATTGTTTTTTAAGTGCAAAAACATTGTGAAATTTTTCATTCTAAGCAAAGTACTATCCTTAATGAACGTATTTAGAAGAAGAATCGTGGCAATTTATCTCCTTTGTTCTATTTGTCAGGCAGCTTTATGCTGCTCTCTAGCTCTAGAGCATGGTGGAAAACTTCCATGTCAAATCCAGAACAACTAACTTGCCTCTGAGCTGATAGGATGGATGCATAAAGTTTACTTGTCTCCAGCCAAGTGGTGTCACAGTCTCTTTCAGTCCCAGCATAAAGCACCAAACAGGCAAGCTCACTGTGTTCTACATTTAGGATCCCGCGGGGAAGAAATATTCAGTGAATAGAAGAAGCCATTAATTTATTTAAGTGGATTCATCATAGACTATTAATGGAGCTAAGGGTTGCACTGAGCAATCCTGGAGGTCTTAGCATGTCAGATGGACAAAACCAAGCGTGAGGGAAAATAATAAAGTAAAATTAAATCAGTTAGCTCAAGCCACAGTTAACTCTTCCCAAAGACTGCCCTACTTTGAGGCATGACTTAGTTTTCTGGCTGATGTTTCTGAGGACAAAGTGGTCTACTAAAGAAAGGAGATGGCCTAGCTTTACCTGACACAGCACTCCAAAGTGCCCACTGGCTTTCGCAGAGAATTTGGGGAAGTTTTCATTTTCGCATTATGCACCTCATTAAAATAGAAGCAAGACTGCTGTCTGGTGTGTACACACAGGTCACTGCTGTATCTGAACCAGCCAGTGGATAAAGCATTGACAGTAGCAGAAGTTCATCCAATGCCCCAAAAAAGTACAATGTGGTAGGTTTGATGCCTTCTGTCGTTATGGATGTAGGACTGGAAACCCATCTTGCCCCTGCTACTGTCCAGCAAGTGGCCTTCTGCAAATTGTGAAACTTGCAAAAGCAAAGCAGGGCACATGTTGTTCTGACTCTCATGGGATGATTTTGTTGATGCTATGATGGCACCTAGAAGACTTATGCTAGATTGAGGCTGTGTGCTAGGGGTCAGCCAGCAAACAGCAAGAGGTGCCATGCAGATATTGCCAAACCATAGGTGGGGAAAAGGAAGTGTCATTTAAAAGGCGGAGAATGGGAGTGAGATAGATGACATTAATGCTCTACCTGCCATTCAGGAAGTGAAAAGGGCACTGTCAGGATAAAGTGGTTTTGTCACAAAGCCATGAGCGTCTAAAGCACAAACCCATACGTACGTTTTTCCTTTCTCAGTGGCTAACCACAAGAGGGAAGAAGAAGTGCCTCCTCTACCAAATGCATGCAAATGGCTCTGAGATATGGACAGATATGGGATTGTCAACTCAAATTAGGTGGTGAAATGACCTACTGTACTTCTCTTCTATAGGTATTACAAAAGCCGTTCCGCCCCTGAATCAGGCATCGGTGAGAAGCTGAATTTAAGCCCACTATTGTATGGGAATGTCCACTCTGCTTTGCCACACTAAAGACATTCAGGCAGGCAGAACACCCTCCGCTGACTCATTAGGGCATACATTAGAGGCAAACTCACTGCGCTCGCCATGAACCCACAGTGCTCTCTTGAATGGTAGCCCTTGGTGGACGCTTGCAGGGCAGGCCGGTTCCCACAGCACCCCGCTGATCCCCTGTGAACAGATTCGCAGCTCCCCGCTGGCTGCAGAAATGGATTGCTTGCCCCATCCTCACCCGCCACTGACAGCCCTCATAATAATAACCTGCCTAGGAGCCGAGGGACGGCAACGAGTTTCTGACAACTCATTAGCCTGAGATACGGTTGGTCCTGTCGGGTACTGCCACCACTGCAGCAGAGGGAGTGGCATGATGCTGAGCAACACTAGGCAGAGCCTACTGAGGCCATCGTTTCCCCCACAAATTACTTTCATCCTTGGAAAGGAGTGCCTGTGGAGGGTGGCTGGGTGAAGGATGTCAAGGTGGGAAACAAACAGAAAAACTGGCAGCGCAAGAAGTGCGGAGGAGAAAAACGAGGCCAGCAGGGGGTCCTATGATACTACATTGAAACCACAGCTGCTCAGAGGGATGGGAGGCTGCCCTCACTTAGGCACACATGTGCACATCATCCACCCTCAAGGCAGCAGTTCAGTTCTGGGGTCCTGGATCTGAAGGTTGTTGTGCCATCTCTCTTCATCCTTTGGTTTCACTAGGACATCATGGTCAAGGTATCAGTGTGGAAAAAGAAATCAAGAAAAGACTCAGGAAGACTCTATTGCTTTTGACTGTTCTTTGCAATTTGACTTTAAAATCCAAGTGCACTGAACTGCCTTGTGATTATTTGTCCCAGTGGAGAACCACATGGCAGACCCTGCCCCCACTTCTATGTCACTGGAGTGGTACAAAGGGCACTTCTGGGTCTGGCAGACTCCTGGATCTGCTCTTGGGTTGTAACCAGTCTATGAAATCTATCGACTAAAAGTTCCTCTGGATGATTCAGCAGGAGGGGTTGTGTAGGACTGTCCACGAAGAGCCATTTTTGCTGTCTGTCATTGAATCATAGAATGGTTTAGGTTGGAACAACACTTACAGATGAGGGTTCTTCACTCAGAGTATCCAATAAGAGGGCTATGGGTAGATCTGTCATTATAGGCAGGGGAAACCCTTGTGTCTAATGGAATGGGAGCAAGACATGGGGACTCTTAAAGGAAGTCACATATTTCACCTTTGCTATTATGTATGTTGTGTGATATCAGAGGCAATTTTCTTGATTGATAAGGTCTTTGTTTAGCTGCATACTGGTAGACAATGAACATTTAACGAGTTTTCTACAAATTGTAGTGCAGAAATAACTTCACCAAGAGAAGTAATTTTCAGCACTACTGAGGAGAAATGTCAACTCCAAGGACTGGAGATGGCAGTCACTCTAAAGCAAATGCCAGAAAGATCTAATTTGACAGCAAATAAAGATCAATTCAGATCATAAATAAGGAAATAAATAGAAAGAATCATCACAGTGTGCTGTTCCCATAGCTCAGCTGCTTGGGAAATAAGAATGAAGATTTTCTGAGCCACAGCTCTCAAAGTACTGATTGTTGAGGTCAGGGAAGGCTCAAGGCTATTGCTAAAATGTTGGGGAAAATGTAAAATCACAAAGAAACAGAAGAAACAACTTCTGTTTTTGAAGAGAAGGAAATGAGAAGGGAAGAATCCACATGCAGTGCTCTAAAGCTGTGCTACTTTATTATTTCTGTCTTCTAAGCAGCCTGTCTTGTAGACAGGACTTGAACTGTGGGGACAAAGACATATTCCAGACACACTGGAGATGTTCCAGTCCTGCTAATAGTCCCCCTTAGTCATGGAAGCAACAACAAGTAGTAAATCATATAGAAGGTAACATTAATAAAGTTCTTAAATACCAACAAGAGGTATTTAAGAAATTTATTAATGAACTGGACTTGTCGGTGACATTAGTAGATTATTAAATTTTGATGTACTGCAGGCAGAAAAATTGCTCAGAGACAAATGTGGATGTTAGCATGATCTGGCAGTATTGAGTGAAACAGTTCCCTTTCAGGAACTATTACTTTTGAAAAGTAAGCAGGATCACAGAATCATAGAATGATTTAGGTTGGAAGGGACCTCAAAGTTCATCTAGTTCCAAATGTCCCTGCCATGGGCAGAGACAACACTCAGTAGATGAGGTTTCTCAGAGCCCCATCCAACCTGGCCTAAATTGAATTCATTTATCTTTAAGTGTTTGGGTTTAAAGTTCTCTTTGGGTGCAGATATTTCTTCTGTGATGGAAAATAGCGTTCTCTCTGGGCATTATTGTGTATTTTTGAATTGCTTGCAATTTTGGAAGCGCTTGAACTTTCCCTAAAGTCCCTGCATGTGGTGATGCCAGGTCTTCCAACAGAACAGCTGTAACTAGGAAAAGATGCTGGCTTCGGAGTTCATTTTCAGCACTGAATTTGAAATGGGCTCAAAAAGACTACGGAAGAAGGAAATTCAAAAACCTGACTAGGCTAAAAGAGAGTGAGGTGGAGTTCAATGTTTGAAGCCAAAAGTGTCTGATGAAATGCAGGATTCTGGTGGAAAGCAAGTTAGCTGGAATCACCAGAGGAGAGGAGCCATGAAACGAGACTGATGTTAAGGGCCACCACCTTTGTAGATGCAACAAACCACAAGTCATCGGATACTCCTCAGAACAAAGGATGGAGCTGGTGTTACTTTCCTAATGTGCCAAGAGCTGCACTTACAACATGTCTGTTCATATCATAGAATCATAGAATCACAGAATCGTTAGGGATTGGAAGAGATCTCAAAAGATCATCTAGTCAAATCCCCCTGACACAGCAGGATCACCCAGACCAAGTCACACAGGAACACATCCAGGCGGGTCTTAAACGTCTCCAGTGAAGGAGACACCACAACCTCCCTGGGCATCCTGTTCCAGTGCTCCATCACCCTCACCGTGAAGAAGTTCCTTCTCATATGGAAGTCTATAAAAAAGGAAAAGCCACTTTCAGGAGACTGAATCTTCCCACTTTATGATAGGGAAGGTATAGCTGAAAGTTATTTTGGTAGTGTTTGGAAAGCCATTTTGAGTAGTTCCACTGAAAAATGGGAAACAAAACACATTAAAAAAAAAGAGAGGATGTTTTTCAAACTCTTCAGGAGATGTTTTGGGCTTTTGTACTCTTCCTTCCAAGCCCATTAAACACTCTTTCCCAAAGTCAAAGCACTTCATTCACTGCAACAGGCCGAACAAGATCACAAAAGCAACCAGCCTTAAGTTCTTGATACTATTTCTGACCTCTCTTATAATATTTTAGATACCTCGGATATTTCTCTGTGAATCTTTCTCAAGGCAAGGACTGTTAGATCACTGTAAGCCTGAGCATGGGGAATTCCTTACGCATGTAAAATTATATGGAGAGAAATACTTTGCAGACTGCTTTAAGTCCAAGGCAGTACTCACCAGAACAATAACAATAGTATATACAAGCCTCTTAGCCCTGATGATCTTGTTTGGCATCGAATGTCTGAATGGCTTGGCTGGATTGCTTGAAAATAACTAAATTAAATACTGACTGTCTTTTGTTCATCAGCTGGGAGATTTTTTTTTCCCCTAAGCACTCTGCTCCAGTCCTGAAATATCCACAGATCAATGAGATACAGAAAAGAAGGCAAAAGGGGATTTAACTCAAACAGAAATGCAAATTAAGGGATTCTGGCTAGCTTGGGAGATTTCTGCTCACTGCTGGAGACTAGGAGCTACATGAACGCACTTTTCTAAAAGCATCCATTCCACACAAAGCTGCAAAAGTGGGAGGCACTCATGATCATGTTTAGAAGATGTGAAAAATTATCATTTAGTACTTATACGGGGAACTGTGACGAGATCGGACCAGAATCTGGATTCCCATGGGCTAGGCTGAATTTGTGCACATGAAGACACTCTTTCAGAAAGCTACTGTCTTCCCAGAAGCTTGAATTTCTCTCATTAAAATATACTTCAGATAGAGGAAACATCCTTTGCTGTGTACATCCAACGGTGAAAGGCTTTGAGTGCTGCCTGACATATTTTCAAACCTGTCGATCTCCACACATTCTGCGTGTGCTCCTGCTGGGGCAGCAGTCCTTGAGTAAATGCCTGCCTGCACTGCACCCCTGAGCGGAGCACTCTCCTATTTGATTGCCTCCAGTGCTCCCTGCATCGTGTCTGTGCCCTGGCTGGACACAGTGGTTTCCTGGTCTGTCATCTCTGAAATCCAGCAAAAGAAGCTCTGGGTCCAGAGAACAATCAGAGTGCTGTGTCGTGAGGTAAACCTTACAAAGGTTTTTTTCTGGACATTTGCATTGTTTTCCACCTGGAAGTTCTGGCCCTATAAGGGCCCCAGGTTTCCAAACCTCCCTCATGGTGGGGAGGTTGGACCATGCTGCACCTTCCCACACTGCTCCAGTCACTGCAGATATGCCCTGCCCTTCCGTAGGCACATGTTTCTGAATGAGATGGCCGGGCTGGTACTTGGTGGGGGCCACAGGCAGACTCTGCTCCTCACTGCTGCTGAATGCCACCGCCATCCCAGGCACATTATCCCATCTGCAGGTGCTGATGCACATTGCAGGTCCCTAGTCATTCCATAGTCATGTTTACATGCTCAGAGACAGATGTTGAAAGATGTGTTTTTAGAGTTACTAGCCATTTTTGTCTGAAGCATCGGCTCTGCTCTGAGTTTTCTTGCTGCCTTGTATTCCCTGAAACAAGAAAGAAGCCAAGATTTTGTGAACCAAGTTTAATCCTGTTTACATGATGCTTTTAACTCCTGTATTGCTAGTTCAAAGCACAATTGAGGAGCAAGACTAATACAACCTCCGGCTTAGCACTCATCAGATCTCACTAATTAAGCACGATCAGGCCTGGTCAATGGTGGATGGAAAGTCATCAAAAAATTATCTGTCTTAGCAAGGAGTGGTCTCAGAGACTGCACTTGCCTCGGTGATCAGCTACTGTCCCAGCCATCCTTAGCTTGGCCATTTTGAATGTCTGGAGAAGAGTTTGGTTTCATTACATGCCTAGCACTCCACACTTGTCTTTCCATGCAGAGAGGGAAAGTCAGCCTGGTTTTGAAGACCAGCACAGGGCTGCTTGACATTTAAATCCCCAAATTCCTATCCAGAGGACACAGAAGGACATGTGTGCTGGCCATTTGCACATCACCATCTCCTAGTGCCATCCCTGAATACATAAAAAATATGCTGATGGTTCAGGCTGGGCTGCTGCAGATACTCTGTCATCAGCAAAATATTGATTCAAAGAGGGAGAAGGCTTCTGTGCTCGTGGTGGAGTGTAATGACAAAGCCACCTGTTAGGTGGTAGCATAATTTATTACCATTTCTATTTCTCCCCAGTAAGAAAGTACTCATCCAAAAACTGAGTTCCTACACCATTTGCAGCGCTTGATTAACAATTAACATTTCAAAAACCCAACCTTTCTCAGGGATCTCAGCTCTGTGAGCAAAAGACTCTTGATGTATGAGGTGAGTACTTCTACAGTCATGTTGAGAGAACAGGTGAAGGATGAAAAAGGTCCTAGTGGTATTGAGAGTTTGTTAGTACAGTTATAAGTTAGTTTGTTCATTCCCTGACATATCACGATATGGTTCTGGGGGCCATGGTTTAGTGGGCATGGTGGTGTCAGTTTGATGGTTGAACTGGATCTTGTAGGTCTCTTCCAACCTTCATGATTCTATGATTCTAAGAACTGACAATTGCCTTGTAAAAAGCACACATAGAAACCTCAATCTGAGCATAAACCCTTCTTTACAGAAGGGTTATTAAATATTGGAACGGATTGCCCAGGGAGGCTGTGGAGTCCACTTCTCTGGAGCTGTTTAAGACCCATCCGGATGCAGTTTTGAGTAGTTAGTTTAGAATTTTTTTATGATTATGCTTTTCAGTAATCTGTGCCCTACTTGAGCATAAGGGTTGGACCCAATGGCCTTTGTAAGCCCCTTCCAACCCTAATAAACTGTGTAAGCTGTGTGTAAACATCTTGTCTGTTGGAAGGGAAAGGTATTCTTGTCTAGAGCAGGTACACTGTACTCCCAGTTCTCACAACAGAGATGACATTGTGTTTCTGGTAAGGTGTTCAAATATCCTTAAAGAGGATCGGTGTTGGGAGTCACTTTTCCACTGTGGATTCCTCCTTCTCCTCTGCTCTGACCATGTGCCCTGCTGTAGAAACTGCTTAATCCGACCAGCCTTGCTGTGAATCACTGCTGTGTTGGAGAAGCCAGGACCCCATCACCATGGGACATATCCAGCACCATGGGATGCCCTTGGCACTCTTTTGACCCACAGGAGGGAGGTGTGCTCATGGGAAGGTCCTTGCACCCTCATTTCTTCACCATGCCCTTTCCCCTCAGGTGGGCTCCCTCAGCCTCCCAGCCCACCACACATGCCGTCTCCTTTTGTTGACCTGTCAGTCAGGATAACGTCCCTGACCAGGAAAATCACAGCCACTTTTCAGCTGGAAACAAAGCTCGAGCCACAACAGAGCATTGTGCTCAAAGCGGATTACACAAGCAGGGCTGTCTGCCTGGCATGATATTATTATATCAATAAGACTTTTCTTTCTCCCGGAAAACGTAAGCTCTGTCATCTTTTAACAAAGAGACCCAATGCCAACCTGCTGCCAGCCGGCACTTTTAGCAAAACACTGCTGCTTTTCTTGGAAAGCACTAAAGCTACAGCTTGTTTGTGGCAAACGTGTCAGGGGCTCCGGCACGGAGAGAGGGAAGAACTTCATCAGTAGTTCAAAGTCTTCTTCATAACTCTGATTGTGAGCAAATTTAAGGGATTGCATGAGCAAGACCCTGCCCTGATGCAAAACTGCCCTGTGCCTCGGCAGAAAGCCTTCAGTCAGTGGGTGCATCTAGTGGAGATGGCCCATGGCTGATGGGATTTGTGTCTCTGCGGTATCAGTGGGGTCCACGTCTGGTGCTGATGTTGAGGCAGGAGAAGGCCAACAGTTGTAGCAGTAGAAAAATGGCTCTTGCTGAGAAATACCTTTGCTGTTTCAGGGCTGTGTTTCTTGTCACTGCTGAATTTAACGCTGCGGAGAAATTTGCGGCTGGCTGATGGGCAGTCAGCAACAGCCAAAACATCACCCCAGGTCAGTTTATTCTTCTCAGTCCTTGGGTTTATTACATTCAACCACTTGTAGACATGTTTTGACCCATGAAGTAATGTTGCATTGCTGTTGACTTGCACCCTCTGCTATCTCTGTCTTGATCCTCACTGTTTATTTCTCATGCCATAATTCCAATCAACCTTCAGAGCACTCGGTTCCTCTAAAGCAATATGAAAAGGCTGTCGCTGCTGTGCCTTCTAATTGTGGATTACAACAAACGTGAGTCCATCTGGCTGCATCAATCTGTCATGTTTGCCCAACTGCGGTTTTTCCCAGCAGTTAAATTAATTTAACATTAGAATAAAACCATCTGGGAAAAAAAAAGAAAGGAAAAGTGAGACCATTGGTTGGGTTTGGTTTAGTTTAATTTGAGATGCCTGCCTGAATCTACCCAACAAATTTGTGAGTGGCATGCCCAGCCGATGCTGGGGTGTGCGCCTGTCTTGAACAGGCGAGATACACGTTCAGCTGTTGCATGAAGATTGTGCAAGGTCTGGCCGTGTTTGTCTTTGGGCATGTCAAGAGAAGCTTCACTGAAGTAGGTGCAGAGCACTGATTTACATCTAGGATGTCAGCATCTTATCAGCAGGCAGTGTGCTAAAAAATTCTGTCATCCTAAGTCTTATCTTCAAAGGTGACCCCATAGAAGCAGTGGAGATTTACTGGAGCCTATCAGCATCTGTAAATACACATGTTCACAGTACAGAATGTACACTCTTTTGCATAGCTTTTTCACATTGTTCATTTATGGGTTGTATTTCCAGAGAACAATCCTTTTCCCAGTTTGTAATTATCTGATTCTAAGTCTTTCAGTCCCTGGTGACCTGACAGTCCCTCCATCTTCTTTACCAACTTTAGTCTTCTCTGTGCTGCTCTTTGTACAAGGTGAGGCCACTAATATTTCCTAATTTGATGCTCTGTTTCCTTCTTCTCTGTGGTAACTACTCTCCTCGGGACAGTGTTTGTGGAGCTGCTTGTGCACCTTGTCTACACACAGGAAGGGCCTCGGAGCCCTTGCACAAGCGAAAGTCCTGATTGCCTTCAGACGAAGCATGCGCATAACACAGCCAACTACCAGTACTCCTATGGGTCCGCATCTTGCAGTGGTGCTTGTAGCATCCCTGGGTACCCAGCATCTTCCAGACTTGGGCCAGGGCAGCTGGATATATGCTGGAATAAACCATTGAGCCTCTGAACATGAATAAACCAGTCAGCTGTAGTTCATTACCGCTTCAGTCATTACTTTGCAAATATTTGGACTTCTTCCAGAATTCATCAACATATTTCTGGATTCCAGGGGTGTCAAGAATTCATACCAGCTGTTCATTAGTCACTGCTCACCACTCAGCTGGCTCACGCTAGGGAACGCTGTTGTTTGCTGAGGGAAACCACACTGGCTCATCCGCAAGGCACCCTGGTCACAAAGGTTCATTAGTGGAACAGGGTAGCCAGCACTTTGTAGGACACCCATAGCTGTAAAATTATTTTCCCAAGTAGTCAGCTAATGTTTAAAAAAAGAAAAATTCCACAAATGCTTCCTCAAACTACACACTCTCTGCTGCGTGACTGCCCTAAGTGGCTCTGACCAGATCTGCAGAGGTTCCTGCCTGTCACTTAATTGCTGCTCGAAGCCCTTTTGAATGGCTACTTGGCATTTCTGTGGCATGTCAGGGTCTAAAGTCTACAATGAACAAGGCTTTAGAGTAGAGCCCCAGAATCAGCTCCTGCTTGATTGCACTGCTGCATCTGGCTCTGCCTCATGAAGTGACCTGACAGCCTTACCCAGGTTCACTTGGTCCGTTCTTGAAGGTGAGGTTTATACACTGAGGTGACTCTGAGCAGGAGCCAGCTGCTTCTCGGCGAGGATTCCATTTGATCAGAGCAGCCTCAAAGCTTGCCATCACCCAGTGATGGGGCCAGCACTCTTTGAAAGGAGAAGGGGAAAGAGATGAAGCACTGTGATCAAAACAGGGTTCTCAATCCACCACAGAAGTACTCAATCTGCCATTAGGACCCTCTGTATAGGACTCAGTGTGCAAGCTTTGCACAGACACATTCCCCAAAGACTTGCACACTGCAGCAAAGCTTTTCATGAAACCAAGGTGGCTGGAGGAACTACTCGTTTCATGTTCTTATACAAACAAGGGGCCAACTCCCAGCAACTCTGCTGTGTGCAGCTCAGCCAAAGCTGGTGCCTGCCGTGAGTCACCACAGAGTGGCAATATCAGCTGGGACACAGCCTCTTCCCTCAGTTCGTCCTGAACAGATTCTCTCCTCAAAGACAGCCCTTCTCTGACTTTGTTTAGTGCCAGCGTCTCCTTTCTTCTGTATCACATGTTCTTTGAGTGATAGAACCTCAGCTCTCCCCTCAACACTGCCCGAGCAAGTAAACATTTGCTAATGGGTGTGTGGCTCAGCTCAGCTTTACCTTTGCTCTGGGCATCCTTGTGCCAGCAGGATGGCACCTACTGTCCTGGGCTTCCCAAGGATACCCAAGAAGGAGGGTGACATCCAGGAGATCTCTTTGCACCAGGAAAAGCTGCAACAACATGCAGCCTTACCTGATCCTGCTGTTTTAGATCAGGTGTTTGAATATGTTGGTCATTCACTAGAGGCTAAAAGTGTTTTCCATAAGGTCATTCATGCCCTTTTTTGCTAAAAGATCTCCATCTGGAAATTATGAGTAGACACTAAATGGTAACTGTGGAAACCACCATACCCAATGTTTGTGCGGCTGGAAGGAAATTGCCTCTGTTATGGGCAGATAAAGAAGATACAAACATAGAATTTAACCAAATGGTTTCTATTCTCCAGCCAGTCCAAAGGAAAGCTTTCATTTCCCTAGAAAGGACAAAAGAAAGAAAACAGCAGCACAGCCCAAGGGAAGGGAGTCAAAAAAAGACATTGAAAAAACAAAGACAGTATTTCCCATTATGAAGGGGATTTTTGGAGACATAATGCTCAGAACCACGTTATTACAAGATTTTGTGTGATTTATGGCAAATCTTATAGCTGACAGAAAATATTTGACATAAATCAATTAATATTACAAAGGGTCTTTGGAACAAGATAGCACAAGCTTTAGACTTTTAAGATGAATTAAAATTCTTATACCGAGAGCCCATAAAGACGCCGCAAGCCCCAGCAACATAATGAACGTTACGGTCGTTATGGGGACATATGGAAACTGGCTGCTGGGGACAGGGGGTTGTGCTTCACTCTTTTTTTGTAAGAACAATCTTGAAAATTAACTAAGGAGAGGAAACACCAAGTGTGTTTCATATCCATTCTTGCTTTCAGAAGTACAGGCAATCACTGCAGCTCACTGCAAACTAAAATCTGCTGTCTGACAGTTCAGCATCACTCTCATCGGACATCACTTTTCCTAAAATAATGAGCTTCTTTATATGGGAGGACACCCACAAACCCACATAATTACTCACTGTGGAAGAAACAACACATCATCCCAAGAGAGAAAATATAAATCACTGCACTGAGGATGAAGGCTGGGGACTAACCCTTCACAACTGCGTTCTAACAAGTCACTCCTGACTTTTCTCCAGGCTCTGCTTTGAACCTGTGCTCTTGGTTCTGCCTCTGCCTTCCTCTGCAGACTGGGATCATTAGATGGCTTTCATTGCATCCATAGTCCTGTTCATAAAATGTGTTAAAAGTAGTGTCACACATCTCTGGCTTTCCAAGAATAACAAAGCTTGCTCACATTTAGTGATTTGTTGCCGCAGCAATGAGGAACATGCTGTATGTTGAATAAACAGAAGATCAAAATGAGTGCTACTTGCTGTTGGAACGTTTTACAATGAAGGTTTTAGTGAAATAGCTTAAAAATGTGGTTTCAGAGAAAGAAAAATCACCTCTATGGTTCCCTTTAAACCATACGAAACCCCAAAACTTGTTCTGCTTCCATCCAACCTGGAAAGGGAATTCATGGCTTGAAAGGTATTTAGAAATTATTTTCTTACTTCCATCGGAGACATTACAAACGCATCAAATATGTTTTTGTTGGCTTAAATGTCCTTTTTCACCTGACCTCATTAGACACTGGAGCTGACAAGGCAGTCCTCTGCTAGATACACATAGTTTGCTGGTGGCTTAATGCTTTTTTCCATCTTCCTTTCATCTCCTTCTGCTCTCCTTTGCTCTTCAGCAGGTTTCTGAACAGTGTCTAGTTTTGCTTGGCTGCATCTAAGGGATGTTAGTCAACATTAGATCACTGGATCTCATCTTCTTTGATGTCAAACCTATTTTAACCCCATTAAAAATCTGAGCTGTTTGTCTTGTGCTCTTCCCCCTCCCTCCTGGTTCCCAAAGCTCAGACATATTCAGGCAAGGACAAGAAGACGTAAAAACATCCCAGTCCTTGGTCTGAAGTTTGTCCTCTCTGCAGTTACATAAGACTTCTGGAGACTAAGGCCAGATGCCAGCACGGAAAAGGGGCCTGGGCCCATCCTGTGCCTTTGCCAGGGTTGTTACCCCCTCCCCAAAGCAGCAAGTTTACAGGGGCATTGGGAGAAGATGGGAGTCAGCGTTACAGACTCAGATGCCTAAGGGGTGGTTAAGATAGCACTGGCCTACAGGAGCAGCAGGATTTCTTTCCCACCACACAAATCTGTGGTGGTCCATGCAGGACATGGGGAGAATTTTGTTACCTCTCCTTTGCACTTGGGAAATCCTTCCCTCGCCAATTGTGAGTTAAAGCCCTGAGCTCCAGTCTGGCTACCAAAATGTTTCCCTGCTGACCTTCTGACAGCTTACATCTCTGGCCCTATCCAACTCTCACAGTCACTCCAGCTGTTAGAAATGTCTAAATTTATCCTTTATGAAATGTGACTAAGTGGCTTCTTATCGGCCTGTATCTCTCCAGATGTTTGGGGATCTCATCTGTCAGGAATGTGTTTAGAATTTTGTCTGATGCCAAAATCACAGAGCTATAAAAAATATTCCCAGCCTTCCTAACTCCTGGATCATTCTGAATTTTCCTCTTAAGCACTGCTTATCTCCCTTCGTGTTTTTCCGGTGCTTTCTGGTTTTGAACCAAGAAAGAACATGATCTCAGTCATAATTCAGTCGTTCGGCGTTCCATCTCTGAGAATGGCCGAAACCTGGTAAAGAGCCAAGAAAACCCAGAATGGAAAGCTATGGAATTATTTAACTACAGTTAGAGATATTTCCCAGAGTTTTGTGCCTGCTTTGGGTCTCGCAACGGGTTTTCATCCCTTCTGTTGCTGCAGACTATTAATTCAGATGCAAGTATGTATGTGCTTGTTTGTTTCACTTACAAGTCTTAGCTCTGCAGGCCAGCACATTGTGTTTTGTGCTCTGTAAAGATACAAAAACTGGAAATGGAAAAAAGGAGCCTCTCCTCTGTCTCACTCTCTGTGATAGTCCTATATTATCTATGATTATATTTTTTAATGGAGCAGGAAATCCCCTAAACTTCTTTCATTTCTCCTTTCATTTGGTTTTGCTGGCATTCAGTTATGAATTTCTTGCGCTCAGCTGTGGTCTGTGCGCCACTGCCTTGAACAGCCGTACCGTGACTCATATTCTATCAGTATGGCATCAGGATTTCTCCCCAGCTGTTATTCCACAAGATCAGACTTAATTCTCTGTCTAGCAGAGATCTGTTCTTCCCCTTTGATTCCTTCTGCCTCTGTATGAATGTCTACAGCTTGTCAACATCTTTCCAACAGTGAGGTTCCCAAGGTGATGAGCAGATGAACAGGTCCTGTCTAAGGAGTTTTCCCGTTACAAAAAAGGTCTTAGGGCATAAGGAACATGAATTCATTGTCTGTGTTCTTGGTGGACAGTGAGCCAAATGCCCTTGGCACCATAAAGCTCATTCTATAGGACTAGGGTTGAAAGGCTTAGTGGTGCTTCAGTGACCAGGAATGCAATTTCCGCTGCTATTGGGGCCATAAATAGACAGAAGTGTTGCAAATCTGAACATCCTGCCACCTGCTTGTGAGACATCTTGCCACTTTCTTGTCTGTGTTGCCCTGAGTGAGCTGTCTGTGCTCCCTTTAAGGGAGTGGAGAACCCCAAGTGCCCAGGAATGGGAACAGGGGGGTCATTATGTTTCCTTTGGACTGTAATGTCTCAATCATACGTGTGGCTTATAGCTGCCCGAAGGACCGGTCATTCTCGTAAGCTAGAGTGCTGCTGATGCTCCTCTGAAGCAAAGCCTCCAATTTAGTAGCCTTCAAAGGAAGTCTCATGTGCCAGAACCACTCTGCAATTCTAACCAGTGAACAATGAATGGAAATTGTAAGGGAATTTGTTTACAGAGTGCATCACTGTTCCTGCAGTGCCAAGACTACTTCCATGTTTGTCTTTCAGGGGTTTTGTGGGCATAACTGTGGAAACATGCCTTTGTATTGCTGGACTTCATTGTTTTCAGATGCTAAGCACGATTCTGGACAGAAAAGCAGAGACAATGGTCTCCACAACACTCCCTCACGTGTACAATTTCAGACATAAAATTTCGCTGTCTTCGGTGAGACGGAACAGTAGGTCAATCTAAGGATGTGGGTAAGACTTTGAAGACCAGGAACCTGGCTTGGAGCATTTGGAAAGTTGCTCTGTCATTGCTATACTGTGCTTGTCTGGCGAGGGACTCCAGGGATGTCTATAGGACTCTTTCCAAGACGTCTAGACTCATTTTATCAAGACAGAAAACACAAAGAGTGATTGTCTCATATTTTTTAGTTCCACAGATCACTTGGCTTTCAGACCCACACTCAATGGCACAAAGCACGGACTGCCATAATTACACAGAAAAGTACGGTCTCATGTTTGAGCACTTCCTTCAGGCTTTGGTTGTCCAATATTCATTAGAATTCATTTCTTACCCACATTCATACACTACTTCAGTGAAAAAGATGGCAACAGAGAGGTAACAAGGGAAGGGAAAGAGCAAGAGAAGAAGAGAACAGAAGTGAATGACAGGCAGGACGAGAACACAACTAGAAATTGGGTGTAGGCTGTAGGGAAAGGACTGGCTTTGTGACCAGAAAGGAAATAAAGACCATGATGACCTTTAAAGGTGTGGATCTAGGCTGCAACATCGAAACGCAGAGTAACTTTGAGACTTCTGAAGAACTGAGAGTAAAGAAGAAAACAAGAAGAAGAGATCAAGAAAAAAACACATTAGAAATGAAAGCCCTTTATTTCCCTTTTCCAGCCCAAATGGACCAAATGTTTTCTCCTTTATGCTGGTGGCATGTGTCTCAGCTGATCAATTTGGAGCAAGGAGAAAAAACTCCCTGTCAAATCTTTCACTCGCAGGAAGATGCTGTTTGTAGTAACTGAAAACATCTGTGGATTGACAGCATAGATTTGTCTACTGCAAGGAATAATTATTTGGGCATACTAGCAGTAACTTTTTAATAATATCCACAGCACATTTATTGCTCATTTCTGATAAAGGGAGAAGTTTAAATTCAAGATTTTCTAAGGATTTCTAAATAAGCAAGAAAAAACAGTGAGAACAATTCAGCTGGTCGGTTAGGATGCCTGTAAGAAGGCTGGGGAAGAACTGATCACAGTATCACACAACGATAGGACAAGGGGTAATAGTTTTAAGCTAGAAAAGGATAGATTTAGGTTGGACATTAGGAAAAAGTTCTTTAATATGACGTGATGGTGGTGGATCACTGGAACAGGTTATCTAGAGAGGTGGTAGAGGCACCATCCCTGGTATTATTCAAGGTCCAGCTTGATGGGGCTCTGAGCAATCTGTTCTAGTTAGAGATGTCCTTATTTGTTCTAGAGGGCTGGACTAGATGACCTTCGGCAGTCCCTTCCAACCCAACACTTTCTGTAATTCTATGATTCTTTCCCGTGAGGGAGATTTAATTCTGCCTAGGACTCGAACCAATGCCTTACTCTGCGTGCATGATGGCATCCTTCATGCCTTCTTCAGCTGCTTTGTCAGCCTGACATTTCAGTCTTCTGAAAACAGCAAACAGCAAAACTTAAGGACACCACGGCTGATAACAACACCTAGGGATAAAGTGGTGTGATCAGCATTGTTCCCTTTTGTTTAATGTCAGTTTGTCCAAGAACAACCACATTTTTGATCAGATGATGAACTGAAAAAAGGCCCAAACCATCTACTGACTCAGTCCTAGGTAGGGCATTTGATTTTCTTGAAGAAGATTCTTCCATGTCCTTGAAGTGCTCCAAAAGCACCCTGAACTTCAGTGATTTCAGAGACCTGCCATTGACATGGCTTGGAAATGCATGAGGCTCGACTGTGTAATGTCAACCAAGAACCTTCAGCATTCTCGGAAAACGAGACCTACTTAGCATCTCCCCAACTTAAGCAACAGTTTAAATGGCAGCTGTGCCAGATGACCCCAAGCAGAGATCCCACCTAAGGTTTAACAGCAAGAGAGTTCCCTTGCAGGGACCTGAGTGAAGAAGAAACCACCACCCCCTTCTTCTTGGCATGTCCCAGTCTCAGCACACACAGCAACTCAAACTCCTTCTGTAAAAAGGTCCTGGATGCTACAAACTAAGCAGTGTCTAGCTGGTATCTTTCTGTGCTCTTTTTCCTCCCCTTCCAAACACAGCCACAACATCAAGTAGTGGTATTTGAAGGAGACTCCAGCTGACCAGTAAAAGTGGTCTTCAGCNGCTGTCTTCGGTGAGACGGAACAGTAGGTCAATCTAAGGATGTGGGTAAGACTTTGAAGACCAGGAACCTGGCTTGGAGCATTTGGAAAGTTGCTCTGTCATTGCTATACTGTGCTTGTCTGGCGAGGGACTCCAGGGATGTCTATAGGACTCTTTCCAAGACGTCTAGACTCATTTTATCAAGACAGAAAACACAAAGAGTGATTGTCTCATATTTTTTAGTTCCACAGATCACTTGGCTTTCAGACCCACACTCAATGGCACAAAGCACGGACTGCCATAATTACACAGAAAAGTACGGTCTCATGTTTGAGCACTTCCTTCAGGCTTTGGTTGTCCAATATTCATTAGAATTCATTTCTTACCCACATTCATACACTACTTCAGTGAAAAAGATGGCAACAGAGAGGTAACAAGGGAAGGGAAAGAGCAAGAGAAGAAGAGAACAGAAGTGAATGACAGGCAGGACGAGAACACAACTAGAAATTGGGTGTAGGCTGTAGGGAAAGGACTGGCTTTGTGACCAGAAAGGAAATAAAGACCATGATGACCTTTAAAGGTGTGGATCTAGGCTGCAACATCGAAACGCAGAGTAACTTTGAGACTTCTGAAGAACTGAGAGTAAAGAAGAAAACAAGAAGAAGAGATCAAGAAAAAAACACATTAGAAATGAAAGCCCTTTATTTCCCTTTTCCAGCCCAAATGGACCAAATGTTTTCTCCTTTATGCTGGTGGCATGTGTCTCAGCTGATCAATTTGGAGCAAGGAGAAAAAACTCCCTGTCAAATCTTTCACTCGCAGGAAGATGCTGTTTGTAGTAACTGAAAACATCTGTGGATTGACAGCATAGATTTGTCTACTGCAAGGAATAATTATTTGGGCATACTAGCAGTAACTTTTTAATAATATCCACAGCACATTTATTGCTCATTTCTGATAAAGGGAGAAGTTTAAATTCAAGATTTTCTAAGGATTTCTAAATAAGCAAGAAAAAACAGTGAGAACAATTCAGCTGGTCGGTTAGGATGCCTGTAAGAAGGCTGGGGAAGAACTGATCACAGTATCACACAACGATAGGACAAGGGGTAATAATTTCAAGCTAGAAAAGGGTAGATTTAGGTTGGACATTAGGAAAAAGTTCTTTAATATGACGTGATGGTGGTGGATCACTGGAACAGGTTATCTAGAGAGGTGGTAGAGGCACCATCCCTGGTATTATTCAAGGTCCAGCTTGATGGGGCTCTGAGCAATCTGTTCTAGTTAGAGATGTCCTTATTTGTTCTAGAGGGCTGGACTAGATGACCTTCGGCAGTCCCTTCCAACCCAACACTTTCTGTAATTCTATGATTCTTTCCCGTGAGGGAGATTTAATTCTGCCTAGGACTCGAACCAATGCCTTACTCTGTGTGCATGATGGCATCCCTCATGCCTTCTTCAGCTGCTTTGTCAGCCTGACATTTCAGTCTTCTGAAAACAGCAAACAGCAAAACTTAAGGACACCACGGCTGATAACAACACCTAGGGATAAAGTGGTGTGATCAGCATTGTTCCCTTTTGTTTAATGTCAGTTTGTCCAAGAACAACCACATTTTTGATCAGATGATGAACTGAAAAAAGGCCCAAACCATCTACTGACTCAGTCCTAGGTAGGGCATTTGATTTTCTTGAAGAAGATTCTTCCATGTCCTTGAAGTGCTCCAAAAGCACCCTGAACCCCAGTGATTTCAGAGACCTGCCATTGACATGGCTTAGAAATGCATGAGGCTCAACAGTGTAATGTCAACCAAGAACCTTCAGCATTCTCAGAAAACGAGACCTACTTAGCATCTCCCCAACTTAAGCAACAGATTAAATGGCAGCTGTGCCAGATGACCCCAAGCAGAGATCCCACCTAAGGTTTAACAGCAAGAGAGTTCCCTTGCAGGGACCTGAGTGAAGAAGAAACCACCACCCCCTTCTTCTTGGCATGTCCCAGTCTCAGCACACACAGCAACTCAAACTCCTTCTGTAAAAAGGTCCTGGATGCTACAAACTAAGCAGTGTCTAGCTGGTATCTTTCTGTGCTCTTTTTCCTCCCCTTCCAAACACAGCCACAACATCAAGTAGTGGTATTTGAAGGAGACTCCAGCTGACCAGTAAAAGTGGTCTTCAGCCACAGCTATCAAAACTACCCTGCAGATTTCAGACAGAATTTAAAGCAATCACNAAATGCATTTTCTAGTATAAATGATGCCAGCACTCAGTGACATTCACATCCGATAACCTCCAACTGTAAAGAGTGAACCTAGACTAACATAAGCTTTTTTCTGGCACCAAGCCATTCTGCTGCATCCCAGTGTGATGAGTCTTCTTGTACACATTTTCCTGCACATCAGGCTCATATGGATCAAGGAATCATAAATATGAAACAGCTTTGCCCTCTGCCTATCAGAAGAGAGGAGATTATTGTCAGAGACCAGAAATAGCCATGATGTCACCCTGTGTATACAATGTCCAGAGTGGATGAAAGGGTTGCCAAGACCCCGTAGCAAAAGCGACATATGAGCTGAGATTTTGATACTAAGGAAATGGGCACAGGGATAGACAAGTTTCTCTAACGTGCTGGAGGTCAAGATTTTAAAGATAGTCTTGTGGTTTGATCAACAATGTAATCTCTTTCCTCTGTATATTGTTCACACAAACTATCTCCGATATTTACTTTTCTGGTGGACCAGAAAAGTAAGGGCTTAGGTCCCCTCACATTTAAAGGCCACAGGAAGTACTGGTGATACCTCATATATGTTTAAAACCCACCTGGATATGTTCCTGTGCGACTTGGTCTAGGTGGTCCTGCTCTGGCAGGGGGATTGGACTGGATGATCTTTTGAGGTCCTTTCCAACCCCTCATGATTCTATGATTATGTTTAGCAATTAACCTCCAAAAATGTTAATAACTTAAAATTAAAATTTTAATAAAATTTTAATAATGTGTGCAAAAGACAGGACAAAATAGAAGTGTAGCCAAATTGAGGCTGTGCCATACGAGCTCCAGTTCTTGGCTACATAGCATCGCTTGTGTTAGACCAAGAAGAGGCAAGACCAGCACAGGAGGAATTCTCCATCATGGCATGCCTGCATGAGTATCAACCTCTGTGCCTAAGAGGTTCCAGTGCATCTCCAGGCTGCTCCCCCATATACCCCCATATACTCTGCTTTGCAAATCCAAAAATCCTGTCTGTACAAGCAGCATCTGGACTTGGAGCTAACAGAGCAAAAGATGGTGTTGGCCCAGCAGAACAAATTACACCTTTTTTTGTTGCTTCCATCAGCACAAAAAGCCTGAGTCCACCGTCAGATCCGGAGCCTGGTCCTCTACCATATCCCCTTTTTCTTAGCACCAGTATGTGACACCTACAAGTGGCAAAAGGACCAAGGTACACAACACTGAGGTAAGACTTTCTGTGTCTCAGGGTAATGTAGAGATTTTTCTTGAGTCTCATGGAAAGGAACAGCATTAGCAGGAAGTCTTCTAGCAATGGGCACCTTTTACCATACTGGTGATGACCAGACTGCACAGGTAACTAGACTGGGACAGGTAAAACTGATCATGCAACCAAGCTGATCTCTCAAAGAGAGGTTCAAAAGCAAAGAAATCATCACAGTTCTCACTATTGAAAAAGCAGAGCAGCCAAAAAGCAGACAAGGGCAAAGGCCAAGCTTTTCCCAGCTTGGCTTGACTTTCAATGCCTAGTTGATGAATGCTGCACCAGAGGCACCAAGAGGGTGCATGTGGATTGAGAGTACTCACGCTGTGTGTGCTCCGTTTAAGTGCCTGAAAATGGCAATATTGCAGTGTGACTGTAAGCCCTGGTGGCAAGGTCTTACCATCAACCAGCCTTCCTGTTCTATCTGGCAATTCATGTGCAATAGCTGCTCCGACTGTGATGCCAAGAGCATGTTCAAAGGAGTAGATTTAGGCTGTTCTGTGCTGTTTTCTGCACATGGCTGCTCCTCACTTGTACTGGGAGGCACAAGTGGTGCTCACTGGCTGGGCTGACACTGAGAAGGAAGGCTTGGAATCTAAACCAGATTAAGCTGCATTTCTTGTTGTAAGGCTGCAAATACAGCCTGAGAAACAGCCAGAATAGAGCCCTGGGGGCCCTGCTTCCCTAGCTGTGCTCTGTATCTCCTGGGCAGCCACTAGGTGCATTCCAAGAGTGTCCCTCGAGGAAGCAGCGAGTGGCAACAGTGGTGTCAGGACAGAGTTCACCATGCTTATGGCTACTTAGAACCCTGAATTTCATGCCAGAATAGTTGCAGCCATTAGAATAAATATGTGACAGGGTTGGTATCCTGCTCTGAGCCAGGGCTCTGGCTTCTTCAGGTTCTTCCTGATGTCCTAGCTGCAGATACTTTGTTTTCAAAACAAACACGGGGAAGTAGCGTCAGCAACACACTTCTCTGTCAAGAGAGCTTTCTCACCAGCACAGGACAGACCTCACTTCTGTCATATTCTGTGTGCTCAGGTGACACGAAAGGCCAGTGGCATCCTGGCTTGTATCAGGAATAGTGTGGCCAGCAGGACCAGGGACATAATTCTCCCCCTGTACTGGGCACTGGTGAGGCCTCACCTCGAGTACTGGGGACAATTCTGGGTCCCTCAATTCAAGAAAGAGATTGAGAGGCTGAAGCAGGTCCAGAGGAGGGAAATGAGTCTGGGGAAGGGACTGCAAGGGAAAGTCTTATGAGGAGAGGATGAAAGGATGAAGGAGCTGGGGTTGCTTAGCCTGGAGAAGAGGAGGCTCAGGTGGGGGGACTTTATCACTCTCTGTAACTACCTGAAGGGAAGTTGTAGAGAGATGGGGGTTGGTCTCTTCTCCCAGTCAACTAGTGATAGGACAAGAGAGCAGGGCCTGAAGGTGCACCAGAGGAGTTTTAGGAGAGATGTTAGGAAGCATTTCCTCATGGAAGTGATCAGACATTGGAATGGACTGCCCAGGGAGGTGACGGAGTCCCCATCCCTGGAGGTGTTTAAGAAAAGACTGAGCCGGTCACTCAGTGCCATGGTCTAGCTGATTGTGCTGATGTTAGGTCATAGGCTGGGCTTGATTAACTCAGAGGTCTTCTCCAGCCTCAACAATTTTGTGATTCTGTGATATTTTTATTGAGTTTCTGCTACACAGAGGTGAAGGAAAAGGGTAGCCCATTATGTCCTTGACCTATCTGGCCATGCTGTTGCCCTTGTGACCATGGCTTCTTCTATCTTTGCTTTGGTTCACAGATATGAATTCCCTTCTATGTGGGGCTCTGCTTCCCTTTGGAGGGCCATCACATCCCTGCAGCAAGTCTGCTGGGTAGGTAGAGTGGGAGCCCTTGCGTTGCTCTCCAGACAGACTCAGATTTATGAAGGGATCAACACTCATGGTACCTCTTAGACCCAGGGAGGAACTTTCTATTCCAACAGCTCATTCAATCAAAGTGCAATCATCTAATCAATTTTTTTTCCACATATTGCTATTTCTGTTTCTTTTCCGTGGGATCCAGTGACATCACAAAGCAATGACCTGCTTTCTCTACAAGCCACCTTGGTGGCTGTGTTTCATAAAATGCCATTATTTAAATTGACCTGTAATGCCCGAAGGGGGTCATTTGCCTAACCCTCCCTGAGTTTGCCATGAAGACACTGCCAAATAGTTCTCTGAGCACTTCTAAACTCAGTTTGTCAGATTTTCGCTGCTCATCGTGTTGATCAGGCAGGCAGAGGCACATTTTTCCCGTCTTGCGTTTTACTAAAACCATCTTTCCTCCGCATGAGTAGTGATTGTAACTGAAGGGTATTAAACCTCAAGCAGTTCAAATGTAATGTGGTTCTCAAATGGTCCCACTGGGGAGGCAGGTTCAGCCGTGAGTCACTGTCCAGCAGTAAGTCTTGACCATGCAGTGCCTGCTCCTGGCTTGTGAAGCTGTTTTAAGCCCATTTTCTAAATTCATTCCATGCTCACATCCCCACAGATTCCTCTGCTTCATTACCTTTCTGCGGGGAGCTCTGCAATAGGCTGTGTGTGCTTCAGCACCACATTCCCACTGACCAGATCACCCCCAAACTGCTGGGTGCCGTGACACTCCTCAGACCATCTGGCCTGCTCAGCTGCCCGTGACTGAGGAGGATTACGAAAGGGTGATACTCAGGGACATCAGACCAAAAAGCAAAGAGCAGATGCCAAAGCGAGTGACATGGCCCTGGTGATGCCTGTAACCTATATCTTCAGGGTTCTGCAAATGGGTCCTGCTGGGATATGTCTTGATTGAGAGGTGGGAGCAAACACGGCTGCCCTGCCCTCCTTTCCAGCTGGAGAAGGCACAGAGAGGATCACAGCAAGGCAGTTTCTGTCTGCACACACGTATCACCACTTGTTGGCAGAGGACAGCTCTCTTGATTGCCCTGAACCCCACCTTTGGGGGTTGAGCTCAGCTCAGCAGTGGGGCAGTGCGGTGCTGAGTGTCACTGAATTGAGAAACAAGCTGCAGTCTGCCGTGCCTGGCCAGGTGTTTCTCACATATGAAAGATGCACTGAGCTTGCTGCTCCTGATGGCTTGCCATCCAGATCAGCCCCCAGTATGGCTTGGACAGCATCAAATTGGTGACAGCAGGATTCTTTGCCTGTTTTCCTTCTGCCCTCCAAGTCACTCCTCCCAGCAGCACATGTTGCCACTGCGGCTGCTCTCTGGCACTTGCTCCCAGCTTTGGGGCTGAATGCCAGTGCTGAACCAACTGCCAGAGGGCCTAGAACGGCTGTGCCAAGCCCCATATCACTGCCAGCCTCAACACTACTGGCCATGACTGGCTGCTTCTCTGTGCTGGCCACCTCTCACTGCTCCAGCTGCTCTCCCTGGATGTTATGAGTGTTTGAGGCTTTCTGATTACTAGATGCTGAAATTGGCAGCGGTGACATTCAGGAAGCAGCCAGCAGGTTAATCTTCTTAATAAGTCCTGGCATGCAGGATGGAGTGGACATACAAATGACACAGAAGGCATCAGTGCTATGGGTTTCTGTGGCATTTAAATTTCGTCATTGTCTTATTATCTGCATATCAATTACCCAGAAAAGAAGGGAAGGATGAGGGGCAGAGGTTATGCAAGAGCTAAGAAAACAGTGACAGCAATAATCTAGCAAGCACAGGTCTTACTGCAAGAAAATACTGCCTACCAAGTCTTTCCTTTCTTTTGAAAGTCCTCCCCATCGCTTTCTCTTTTGCTTTGCTTTATTTTTTTTAATCCTGAATCCCCTGTAAGTGGAACATGGGCAGATTAGCTGCTTCCCCTTCATTTCTCCTTGTCCAAAGCAGATGGTAAGAAGAGACGGAGAGAGAAAGGAGGAAAAAAAAGAGCCCTCAAAATGCCTGGAGCCATGGCTTGTGGATAAGAAACATGCAAAGTAATTGCTGTGGTTTTCAAGCTACTATGATTTGGACAGTAAAATGCCAACTCAACTCTTACTTCCAGAAAGAGGGTAAAACCTTTAAAAAATACTGTTGAAAATAGTATTTGGAGTTGAGAGTTTTTTAGCAGCAGATGCATAAGAGGTAACGCACCTGGATCCAGCCTTGTATGCTGCCAGGCAGTTGCCTGCGGCACTGGGCTTGGGGCTGACCTTCCTTCCTAAAACAAATCCCTGTCAGAAGGCATTTTGGTGCTGCTAGTCAGAGAAGTGTAACAGCTATCAAACATTCTAGACACCTGAACGAGCCTTAACCCTCTCATCCTTCCCAGGAATCCCAAGAGAGAGCTGTAAGAGGGAGTGACACCTGATTACATGACCAGGTGATGAACGCTTGTTGGTCACAGGGGACCCTTTTAGTGGTGCAGAGAAGCATTTTTGTGCACTAAAAGGCCCTGTTCTGTAAGCACGGGGAAAAGGACTCAAATCCCTACCACACTACACAGCAAATGGGTTGTCTGTGCTTAATAAAGGGGTTTGTCATTCCATGCAGTGTGCAAAAGTCTAATCAAAGACTGTGATGATCTCAGTTTTGTCACCATATGGAATGAACCACAAGGAGTAACTCCAGGGTTTCTTCTTCCTCTCCTTTAGGTCTTCCTTGCTCTCTCTGCATTGTTCCCCATGGTGGGCAGAAATAAAACCTCTAGAGACTGCTGAAGAGCAGCAGTATCATTGCCATAATGCTCCTGTGACTTGACTTTCAATTACACTAAACCCCATGGAAGTGCTCCTATTCTTGTGTGCACACGGGTCTGGCATGCACTCATCTCTAAAAAGTCCATCGCTGGCTACAAGGAAGAGGAAGGGCACTTGTGTTCCCTCATTTCCTCCAGTTATCTGTAGGGTGATGCCTTGTATCAGAACTCAGCTTTGACAGGATCTTAAACAAGGAATACAAAGCACTGACCTATAATAATCGTTGCTCCAGATTATCCTTTGGTTTCTTTTCACACAGGAAATAATCCACACGGAAATACGGGAATCAAGCTGTTGCAAAACATGGTGAGACAGTGAAATGCTTTCATTGCTCGTTTGATGATGGTTGGAAGACTTTCAGCAATTTGCAAAAAATGAAGAAGCACAAGACTTAGCAACAGGTTTTAATAGAAACAATTAAAAATGGTCCAAAAGAAGCAAGAGGGATGTGGCTTCAGATCCCACCCAAAATCCAGTGATAAGACATCAAGTGCCACTAACTGCAGTGGGCTGTATATTTTCTTGAGACACATTCCTGTTCCTTTCAACAAAGGCCTTTTAGCATGTTGAAATTTGGATGTGGGACATTAACCTCTGTTCATGGCTGGAGGAGTGGATCATCTCCTGAGAACAGCCATCAGATATGGGCAGGCCAAATGTTCTTCTGAAGCCAGAAGGACAATTTCTCCTGACCCCTCACAGAGACAGTTCTAGCACTATCTCACATGCAGTAGAGAAGGTACCAGCACCATATCCTTTGACATTTTATAGTGGTTACCCAAAACATCATGAACAGGTAAAACAGGTCAGTGAAAATGATATGGAGCAAGGCACAGCTTCCGTGGGGAAGGACTCTCTATCGGAGTGTGGTGGCTCTTCTCATGCAACACAACACAATACTCTTTGCACTAGTGGGAGGGGGGAAATCTTGTGCTCCCATCTCTCCCACTAGCAATCTACTGCTGAGCAGTGTGTGAGATACATCCAGTCCTGTCCAGAGGACATCCAAAAGGACTCCTCAATGAAAATTAACACAGTAAAAATAAGAATCTGTAGAGGCAAAGCATGTAGGTAACTGTTCAGCTGGAACTGGTGCCCTGCAGTTAGGCTCCTTGGTAGAAAACACTCCAGTCTGGCCCGGCCTCTCTTCTGCTGAAAGGTGATGCTCCATTTGAGTGCCACCTTCACTCCTCACACAGAACCAGCAGGCTATGCCTAGTCCATGGAGGAGCAGTGAGTCAGGCACAAGATGGCAAGATGTGACACCATGTAAAACAGTCAGATGTGTCTCAAGGACTGCATTGGCCCAAGGGCTTCCTGTTAAACTATAACGGGAGTCCTGCATACTTACACGGATGCCAATAGAGAAAATCGTGATCTTTGAACAAGCCTCTAGTTAAAAAGTAAATCTGATCTTTTGGATTTTTGAGATTTTTATGACAAAAGTCATAAAGCCAGGCAGCTCTGGGTGGTGGGTGAGGTGTGTGCCCCGTGGTTTACATCCAAAGTTAGCTTCACACACTGGCTTGAAAACATTAATTTCAGGTCATTCCTGTCCTTGGCAGGGAGCTTGGGGGAAGTGATCTGCATCACCCAATTCAGGGGGCAGGATTTTACCCTGACAGAAAAGACCAAAGGCCGTCTGCTGCCTCTCCCCAGGGAAACCTCATGCCTTTGGGAACTTCTGCCAAAGCAACAGACTCTGCTCCTTTCTCCAGGTTACCTCCTCAGCATCTCTGAGGAGTTAGTGGCCATCCCCTGTGCCTGCCAAACACCAGGCGAGACAGGTGACCTTCACATTTCTGGATCTGTCTGCCTGCCTGGTTACCTACAAGCACATTGCAGGTAGGGCAGCTGGAAACATCTCTTACTCTTTCTTAACCACCACTGAAATAGGAACCCAGAAGTCCTAAGACCCTGAAGAAGCTTTGGGGAGAGTTGAACACTCTCCTCCTCACACGTATGTGGTTTTATTCCTTCCGTACCCTAAAAGGCAACACTGACAGGCAAAGAAAATAAAACTGTGCTGGAAATTGTCCTTTATTCTCTGGAGTTTCCTAAGCAACAGGTTTGTTTCAGCCATATCAGACCTCCTGCCACTGCTGTAAGTATGTATGTCCTTCCATATCCACCATGCAGCCTCTCCCCTCCTAGTTTTGATCTCTGGTCACAGCTCTTCCTTCTCATTTCTAACTGAAGCCTGAGCCTGGTTGCACTCTCCCAAAATTTTGCTCTGCACTTTTTCAGTCCAGATCATCTCCTTTCCTTCTGTCCTCAGGATTTCTCCAGACCTATCTTCTGTCTCAGTCAGCCTGTTTTCTGCTTTCAAGACGACTCCTTCCTCTTATACACATCAACCTGCACTATGCTCCTGACACCCAATGGGCTGGCGCAGTAGCAGGAACTCTTGCTCAGACCCACCCAGACTCACCACCCTATGGCAGCCTTATCACCTGGCAGTTTTGATGCAGGTGGAACTATAAGTGAGTTACAATAGAGATCAATTCTTCACCTGTGGCTTGTGCTTTTCCTTTCCTAGCCCTGTATGACAGAACTGCTGCAACCTGGCTGCCACAAACCTCCACTTGATGCTTCAGCAATACAGCACGCTTTCGTGAGACATGACACAGAAATGCTCCAGAACATCCTTTCCCTCCATGGCCACTTCTGTGAGGAGGCTCAGAAGTGTGGGTTCAGCCCTTGCTGTGACAGGCAGGCTGCAGGGCAAACCCTTCAGTATATTGCAAGTGGCCAGGGAGACTTCATGCATACCTGGGGGCTGGAAGCCACTCATCTGGAGGACAGAGAAAATAACAGGAGCGGAAAGCTTCTCCATGGTATGAAAGTCAGCACTAAGAAATCAGAAAGATAACAGAGACCAGCCTGACAGCATCTTTAAAAATATAGATATAACACTGTACCATGAGTCATATCTTTGGGGATGTGACTACTACCAGTGAATTATGGTCTAGATACTTCTTGGGGACATTTTGGTGATGCTATCATCCTGAACAGCCCAGAAGATAAGGTGTTTCTGAAATGTGTTGTAGACGGCAGCATGGGTGATCTTCAAATGCCATCATGCTGTTTTTTAAAACTGAGATGTTCTAATGTTATCCAGGTTCAAAGCACAGAGGGAAAACTATGGACCAGTTTTGGAACGGTTGCAACACACTCAGCTCCTGGGTTAGAGTCAGGGAGGGTCTAAAAGCAATGACTTGGAAGGGCTCCACTCTCGCTCTCCTCATGTCCCTATGCCAACTAAAAATGAGTGGTCTGGCAGTGAAAAAGGAGATCCAACTGTGTCTTTTCCTGTTTCCTAAAACCAAAACTTCTGCTGAGGTGTGGTGACCTTGCTTTTTGCCCCCTCCCCAGAAGTGTTGAAGGACAGTTTGGATGGGGCTCTCAGCAATCTGTTCTAATGAGAAGTGTCACTGCCCATGGCAGGGAGGTTGGAACTGGATGACCTTTGAGGTCCTTTCCAGTCTAAACCATTCTGACTTCATGATTCTATGACCTGAGTCACTGAGAAGGTCACATTACATGGGCCTTTCCAGCCCTAAATCTTCTAAAACCTGTTGAACCAATCACACTCTGTTGGAACTTCATGGCTTGTAGAAGCTGTGAAAACTCAGGCACCGAGTCTCGACTCCCAGGCTCCGAAGAAGCCTCTCTAACGTTTGCGTGGCTCGACGGCTTCATCCTACAGATCAACAAAACCGAGAAGTCCGGAGCAGCGCGAATCTGATTAGCGCCGTCCCGGCGTTAGGCTGCCCATGACAACCCGCATCCATCCTCGCCGCCCGACAGCGCGCCCAGGCTCGGGGGCCACTGCCTGCCCGGGATGCGGGTCTCTCTCTCTCTCTCCCCGGTACCGGCCCTCCCGTCTCGGCGGTGACCTGCAATACCGCGCCTCGCCGCGCACCGGCAACCGCCCCCTGCGGCGGGGCCGCCCGGGCGGAGAAGGGAGGGGAGAGGAGGGCAGAGCGGCGGGGCGGGGCGCGGGCAGGCGGCGGGACGCTGCGCGACGGGCGGG
>VXBP01007760.1:101814-114334 GCA_013400115.1 Rhinopomastus cyanomelas | reverse complement strand
CATCTAACAAAAAAACCCCACAGGATTATTAGTCTTCATAAAGTGCAATTTTTACCAAACATTTCTTCAAACTAGTAATAGAAGTGGGAGTGTGCCTCTGGGAAGTAATTCAGCACAACCAGCGCAGGCTAAATGAGACTAGAACTGTTACAGAATCATTATCATAGAATCATAGAATCATTAGGGATTGGAAGGGACCTCAAAAGATCATCCAGTCCAATCCCCCTGTCACAACAGGATCTCTTAGACCAAATCGCACAGGAATTATGGCTGAAAAGGACCTCCAGGATCATCAAGTCCAGCCCTCAGCCCAACATCTCCATAACCCCTAAACCAGAGGTCCTCACAGGGGACTGGTTCACTGTCCCTCAGACAGTGTCGAGGGCCAGGCTATGGTTTGTGCTGCCTGGCTTGTCCTGCCTGGGAGCGGGAGGGAGGGAGGGAGAGACAGGGGAGCTTCCTGCCTCAGCCCAGAAGTCATCTGCAGCTGCTTGGTTTCCTCCCCCCAACCCCTGGCAGAGGGGGTAAATACCGGCGGGCCGCATTGGAGACCCCAGGGGGCTGTATCCAGCCTGTGGGCCGGGGTTTGAGGACCCCTGCCCTAAACCATGGCCTCAAGTGCTGTAGCTACTCAATTTTTAAACACCTCCAGGGACGATGACTCCGCTTCCTCCCTGGGCAGCCTGTTCCAGTGTCCAACCACTCTCCCAGGAAAGAACTTCTTCCTAAGATCCAATCTAAACCTCCCCCTGATGCAATTTGAGGCCAATGCATTTGATAAATGAAGTCTTTCGTAGAGAATTCACTTTGAAGAAGCAGGGAAGTATGAGGAGTTCCCAGTAGTCCCCTATCCAAGAAGCTGCAGATTTGAACTTGAGAGTAGCTCTCCGGCAAAAGCAAGATGGTTCTTTCCACAACCTCTAAACCCATAAACATCTGCTTGTGGATGCCAGGAAACAATCTGTCAGTTCACTGTTGTGAACTTAGGAAACGATACTGCAAAACACATTCACGGAGTTCGGCTTCTGGATGGGATTACACTTGTCAGATGCATTTCAAATTCCACTGACCATTCTCAGCTTTGCAGACCTGATCCCAATCCAAAAGAAAAAGGACAGCATCAATATTTCCTGCCTTTTCTCCCATGGCTGACTAATGGATGGGGAAAATGGACATGTGAAAAATAGAGAAGAATTTTGCATGCCTTGGCCTAAACACCTCTTTGTGTGTCTTTGCAGATGTTCCTGTCGGATCTACATTAGTGACCGCTTTTTATAATGGCTGCATGGAAGTGAAGGTCAACAGCAGGCAGCTGGATCTGGACGAAGCCATTTCTAAGCACAATGACATTAGATCTCACTCATGCCCACTGATTATGCAGTAACCAACCGATTCTTAATTTAACGTTTTTCTCTCCTATACACGTAATTAGTCTCCTGCCATGATGAAGCCTAGATTATTTTATTCAGTGTGTGCCAGGAAAATAATCAACAGTGTGTTCTTCCTTCCTCTTGGGAAGGGAAAGACAATCTCTCTCTTTTCAGCTGTAAAGAGACAATCAAGATCAGAATTCTGTACAACATTATTCTTCCCCATGATAAATCTTTGAGCTAGATTTATCTGCTGCATTCGTAGTGTGGCCTTAGTTGTACTAAGTTGTACTATGGCCAAGGTGCACTTAGTTTGGGTATAAACCTTGGGAAGTTCTGTTTAGAACCAGTATTGCTTTTTTTCATGTATCAGCACAAAGGTAATGTCTTGGTGCATTTCTGTGTAACCTCTCTTAGGTCTTATGATCCTGCTTGAGCACTGGNATTTGTCCATTTGTGACAGATCCAGCATTCCTCCATATAAGCACCCTCTAATGGTCCATCATATTCCCTTGATTTAGGTCAACCTTGCATTCACTGAGCCCCAGCAGAGATTTACTTGCGAGCCCAGTCGCAGTTGTGTTCCTGATGTTGTTGAAAATTTTGCATCAGATCTAGAGTCCTGTTCTCCTCAGCCGCCTTTAATGGAGCAGGTAACTAGAAAAGTATTGTTTTCCTCAGGTGAAATGCTCATTTCAAGCATTTCTAATATTTCTGTAGTGTCCTTTGAGTGTTCTTTCCACTTCCAACCTCATTTTCACACAACCAGAAGCTTCCCTGTGCGGCTCACCTAACGGCTCTTCTAACCCCCAGCCACATAAATGGCAGGAGAGCCGCTGTAAGCGATGAATATATACTCTCATCCATCAACCAGAGGCACATTTATCTGCCAGGATTCTTGACCTGAGGCTGGCTTTTGTCACTTGAGACTCTGACGTGGAAATGTATGTACAGGAAGATAGATAGTGACAGCATTCGTTTCGAGGATTGCCTTTCTCCAGAGATATTCCCAGTGACGTCAGCGAGGTTTCTTTCATTGTTGAGTGCTAAACGTCAGCGCATCAGTGTTGCGGGGTCCCAGCCCATCTTTCAACATTATTGCTTTGTCTGAGGTTGTTGCTAACTTCACTGCCCCCGTGTGTGGTGTAGTACAGGCTTTGCTCTGACTTTCACACCAGCCAGTCCTCAGTTCAGCCTCTGAATCTCTCTGGAGCTGGTTCTTAGCTGCTGAGCAGCAGGAGCACCATGCACTGGGCACCTGGGGCTACTTGTCAGTGAATTACTAGTTCACTTTTCTAGGGTGATATGTAAAAAAAGCTTTTATCTCTCCAAACTCTACGAAGGAAAAAGTGCCTCTGTGCTCTCATCCCGTCCCAAACACACAGAGTCTTCATGTGGGTCTAAGTTAGCTTGACTGAAATAAGCAGGTTTCTGCAATAAAGGTGGGGCTGAGCTGGGACTACTGACATCAAAAGCACATGGGATCCTTCCCACTATCTCAGCAGCACCTACTCAGCTCTGGAAAACCCTGGGGTCATCCTCTCCATTGTACAAACACAGAAACAATGAGGTGAAGGACACAAAGCATCAGCAATACTCTGAATGCTCCTAACATTGGCCTGTGGTAACAGAAGAAAAGGTTTGAATGTTGGTGGGTTTTTTGTTTGTTCATTTTGTTAGGGTTATTTTAGGTTCCGATTATGGAAGTGTAATAAATAGCGTAGAGATGAAAGGACAAGTCGTTTCGTTTCCTCAGACCGCATTTCTCCTTTTTTTTTTCATGAAATAAAATCCTGAGGTTTTGTAGTTCTAATGAAATCTCCACATGTTTTTTTTAAGTGTGAAAGTGCCTCCCTGTTGTAAAAAATTAAATAAAGCAACGTTTACAAGGTGGGTTTTTTTCATTTTAAGTTACGTTTGTTCTTCTTTGTTCATTTTCACCGCAGGACGTGTTCCAGTGGTCTGATGATGTACTTGAGCGTTTGTGATCATCTTCACAGAACCACAGAATGTTAGGGATTGGAAGGGACCTTGAAAGACCATCCAAGTCCAACCCCCCCACGCACAGCAGGATCACCTAGTCACACATCAAGTCGCACAGGAACACATCCAGGCGGGTTTTAAACGTCTTTAGAGAAGGAGATTCCACAACCCCCTGGGCAGCCCCTTCCAGTGCTCTGTCACACTCACCAAGAAGAACTTCCTTCTTGTATTTATGTGGAACCTCTTCTGTTCCAGCTCACACCCGTTGCCGCTTGCCCCATCATTGAATCATAAACCATAGAATCATTAGGGATCGGAAGGGACCTTGAAAGATCATCCAGTCCAATCCCCCTGCCACAGCAGGACCACCTAGACCAAGTTGCACAGGAACATATGCAGGCGGGTTTTAAAAGTTTCCAGAGAAGGAGACCCTACAACCCCCCTGGGCAGCCTGTTCCAGTGCTGTGTTACTCTCACTGGGAAGAAGCTCCTTCTGATACTTATATGGAACCTCCTATGTTCCATGTCACTGAGCAGATCCTGGCTCCATCCTCCTGACACCTGCCCTTTCCACATTGATCAACATTCATGGAGTCACCCTTCAGTCTCCTTTTTTCCAAGCCAAACAGACCCGTCTCCCTCAGTCTGTCCTCATCAGGGAGATGTTCCCCTCCCTTCATCACCTCTGTGGCTCTGTGCTGGACTCTCTCAAGCAGCTCTGTGTCCTTCTCGAACTGAGGGGCCCACAACCAGACACAATATTCCAGATGTGGTCTCACCAGGGCAGAGTAGAGGGGTAGAAGAGCTGCGTTCCCTCCCACCCCGCAGTGAAGAGGTAAATAAAACCCACTCCACAGCTACCAAAAGCCATACAAACAGCTCCTCTGGGCCAGCATCAGCATCATTCTTCCCTGATTCGGTCAGGCTTTCTCTGCTGAAGCCTGCTACAGTGCCAGTGTGGGGAAGGAGCAGGTGCTCTCAGCAATGCATCCAGCACAAGAATCTGAAGAGGTAGTGAGTGCCACAGGACTGGCAACAACCACCTGCAGAACTGTAGAACGTTTTACAAGAACCTGTAGATTGCTCAAGCAAGTGAGCGTTGAGTCCATCTGTCCTAGGCCCCAGACCGAGAAGTCCCCATCCCTGGATGAGTCGCTTACATGTAGTGTTAGGGGATCAGGTTTAGGGGTGAACTTGTAAAGTAGAGTTGATGGTTGGACTTGATGATCCCAAGGATCTTTTCCAACCTAAATGATTCCATGTTTCAAGCAACTTATGAGTAGTTTTATTAACGACAAAATGCTAATTAAATGCAATTAGGAGGCCATAAGGAGACCTCTATAAGAAACATGGTAAGTGATATGGGGACAGTTGCAAGTTTTGGGTAGCATAAAAGTCTCATAAAAGACACAGCACAAAAGACACAGCAGAAGAGGCACAGCATAAAAGAGTAAGAATCATGTTTGCTTAAAGCAAACCTCACGAAAGAACAGCCAGAGCTTCACTTGAAAGGGTTTTTTCGCTTCTTCAGGTCCTCATGTGATTTCTATCACACAAAACTAATCAGCATAAACCCAAATGCCCTGAGAACAGTCTTTCCTACCCTATCACAGAGTGCTTCATCATTCCCACTAGCTGTTCACAGACTCCTGCTAACACAGCCCCTTGGCAAGCAATCTTCTTTGAATCTGTGTGGAAGCCAGACTTTCACTCAAGAGACTTCTTCTGAGAAAGAAGGTCGTGTAGATTTACCAGACCTGTGTGTCTGGAACAGGCAAACACCATCACCTTGTAACTCATGGCTTTCTACTGACCATATAGTGATAGGACCAGGGGCAATGGGTGTGAACTGGAACATAGTAGGTTCCACATAAATATCAGAAGGAACGTCTTCCCAGTGAGGGTGATGGAGCACTGGAACAGGCTGCGCAGGGAGGTTGTGGAGTCTCCTTCTCTGGAGACGTTTAAAACCCACCTGGACATGTTCCTGTGTGACTTGACCTATGTGGCAGGGGCATCAGTAAGTCTGATTAAATCAGTTTCATCCTGTTCATCAACAGTGTTTTCAGGCTTCTTGTAGTAGCCAGATGTTTGAAAAATAGGTAAATGGTTTGTTGTTATTTTCTTATCGATGGGGTAAACTACCTTTTGAGCCCTGGAGGTCGTACATCATGGCCCTATTTCACCAGCTTTGGGTGATGATGGCACCGATATCCAAAGCAGAGCAAGGAGATACTGAATGCATCAGCTGTTCATACTGTCAGTGGTGAGGAACCTGGGAGTCCTGGGGTCTTCACCTTTTGTAAAGCCAGTTCAGAAGAAAGGAGTGAGAGCAGGAGCTTTACAACAGCAGTAATAACCTTTGTGTTTTCTGCAGGGACCACACATGATCTTTCGAGGTCCCTTCCAGTCCCTAATGATTCTATGAGAAGAAGATTCACATAATTCAAATCAGTGACTGGGCTTTTCAGTAACACACGAAGACCTCAGCAGCCCACCTTGCCCCAAACTGTGGTGCTGGAGCAGGTCCAGAGGAGAGCATTGTGGCTGGGAAGAGGGTTGGAAAACAGGCGCCATGGAGAGCAGCTGAGGGAACTGGGGTTTCTTAGTCTAGAGAAGAGGAGGCTGAGAGGAGACCTCCTTGCTCTCTACAGCCCTCTCAAAGGAGATTGTGGCGAGGCTGGTGCTGGTCTCTTCTCCCAAATTACTGATGATAGGATGGGGGGAAATAGCCTCAAGTTACGTCAGGGAAGGTTCAGATTGGATCTTAGGAAGAAGTTATTTCCTGAGAGAGTGGTTGGATACTGGAACAGGGTGCCCAGATGAGGTGGTTGAGTCCCCATCCCTGGAGGTGTTTAAAAAATGAGTAGCTAGAGCTGTTGAGCTAAAGGCTGGACTTGATGATCCTGGAGGTCCTTTCCAGCCAGGATGATTCTGTGATTGTTGGGAAAAAAAAAGCCTGTGTTTTCAATTGTTGTGAGCTTTAAAATGTGAATAAACGCAAATAATGTTTGGAAAATACTAATGCAAGGCTTGTCTGGCTTTCAAAAGACCTACAACAACTGTACCACACTTAGCTTGAAATGTTCTATTCTAAGAGACAATCTTTTTATACGTAGAGTGCCCTTGGAATTGTTGGTCATTTATTTTTTTCCAGAAGTCCAAGTGTCTACAAAAGCAGCTTTTGCTCATGAAGATGGGACAACGGCCCCTGTCTTGACTGTTTGACCCAAACTGATCTCATTTCCCATACAGGGTGGAGAACCTCAAGGACTGTGGGTTCTGGCCCACCCCAGGAGATGGAAGAACAGTTTAGGGTTAGATCATGATGTCAGCCTAGTTCACATCTGTGGAGAACTGCAAATGCAGAGTAATGGTTTCATGATGAGGGTTTTGTGAAGCTGCCAACAAACTACTTACAAACCCTGTGAAAGACTGTGGGAAGGTACAAACCTTCACCAAGAAATTTCCTGATCTGCACAGCTCTGCTTAACGCTTCTGTTGGTCATAGAATTGTAGAATCACTGGGGATTGGAAGGGACCTCGAAAGATCGTCTAGTCCAATCCCCCTGCCACAGCAGGATCCCCTAGACCAAGTCACATAGGAACACATCCAGGCAGGTCTTAAATGTCTGCAGAGAAGGAGACTCCACAACCCCCCTGGGCAGCCCCTTCCAGTGCTCTGTCACCCTCACCGGGAAGAAGTTCCTTCTGATATTTTTGTGGAACCTTCACTGTTCCAGCTGACACCCATTGCCCCTTGTCCTGTCACTAGATGACACTGAGAAGAGCCTGGCTCCATCCTCCTGACACCAACCCTTCACATATTTATAGACATTAATGAGGTCACCCCTCAGTCTCCTCCAAGCTCAAGAGACCCAGCTCCCTCAGCCTCTCCTCATAAGGGAGGTGCTCCTCTTCCATCATCATCCTCGTTGCTCTACGCTGGACTCCCTCCAGCAGCTCCACATCCCTCTTGAACTGAGGAGCCCAGAACTGGACACTATACTCCAGATACTGTCTCACCAGTGTAAAGTAGAGGGGGAGAAATACCTCTCTTGATCTGCTAACCAGCCCCATTCTGATCGACCCCAGGATGCTGTTGGCCTTCTTGGCCACAAGAGCACACTGCTGGCTCATGGTCATCCCACTGCTCACCAGGACCCCCAGGTCCTGCTCTCCAACAGCTCGGTCCCCAGCCTATGCTGGTACCTAGGGCTGTTTTTATAGAATCATTAGGGATCTGAAGGGACCTCGAAAGATCATCTAGTCCAATCCCCCTGCCACAGCAGGATCACCTAAACCAAGTTATACAGTCAGTCAGGATTAGAAGAGATCACAGGATCATCCAGTTCTGAGTCCCCTGCCATGGGCAAGGACACCCCACCCTAGATCAGGCTGGCCAGAGCCCCATCCAGCCTGGCCTTAAACACCTCCAAGGATGGGGCCTCCACCACCTCCTTGGGCAACCCATTCCAGGCTCTCACCACTCTCACGGTGAAGAACTTCCTCCTCACATCCACTCTAAATCTACCCATCTCCAGCTTTGCTCCATTCCCCCTAGTCCTGTCGCTACCTGACATCGAAAAAGCCCCTCCCCAACCTTTTTGTAGGCCCCCTTCAGATACTGGAAGGCCACAAGAAGGTCACCTGGGAGCCTCCTCTTCTCCAGACTGAACAGCCCCAACTCTCAGTCTGGCCTCATAGAAGAGTGACTCCAGCCCTCTGATCATCCTCATGGCCCTCCTCTGCACTCGCTCCAGCAGGTCCACATCCTTCTGGTAACAAGGGCTCCAGAACTGGACACAGTGCTCCAGGTGGGGTCTCACCAGAGCGGAGTAGAGGGGGAGAATCTCCTCCCTCGACGTGCTGGCCACACTTCTCCTGATGCAGCCCTTCTGGGGGCCGCAATTGCACACTGCTGGCTCATGTTGAGCTTTTTGTCCACAAGCACCCCCAAGTCCCTCTCCTCAGGGCTACTCTGCAGCCAGTCACTGCCCAGCCTGTACTCGTGCTTGGGATTGCCTCAACCCTAATGCAGGACCTCACACTTGTTGGACCCCATCAGGTTGGCTTGTGCCCACCTCTTCTTGCCCAGATGCAAGACTCTACACTTACCCTTGTTATACTTCATTTCATTTCTCTGTACCCAGCTCTCCAGTCTGCCCAGGTCCTGCTGAATGGCAGCACAGTCTGCAGGGGTGTCAGTGACACCACCCAGCTTTGTGTGGTCAGCAAACTTGCTGACAGTGCACCCTGATCCCTCATTCAAGTCATCAATGAATAGACTGAACAGGACCGGTCCCAGCACTGACCCCTGGGGCACTCCACTAGATACAGGCCTCCAACCAGACTCTGTCCCATTGACCACCACTCTCTGACTTCTACCCTGTAGCCAGTTTACAATCCACCTTACTACTTGAGAATCTAGACCACACTGTCTCAGTTTGGCTGTGAGGATGCCTTGTGAGACTGTGTCAAATGCTTTCTGAAGTCCAGATAGATGACATCCACCGCTCTGCCATCATCTATCCACCTGGTGATGCCCTCATAAAAGGCTATCAGGTTGGTCAAGCATGACTTCCCTTTGCTGAAGCCATGCTGACTGTCCCTAATGACCCTCCTGTCCTTGATGTGCCCGGAAACAGCCTCTAGGACAAATTGTTCCATCACCTTTCCTGGGATGGAGGTGAGGCTGACTGATCATGGAATCACCAGGGCTGGAAGGGGCCTTAAAGATCATCCAGTTCCAACCCCCCTGCACAGGCAGGGTCACCTTCACTAGAGCAGGTCACTCAGAGCCCCAGCCAACCTGGCCTTTAACTATTCCAGGGATGGGGCAGCCACATCTGCCTTTGGCAACCTGTTCCAGCATCTCAGCAGCCTAGAATTTCTTCCTCATGTCCAACCTCAATCTCCCCTCTTCAATTTTATGTTATCACTAGGCCTGCCCTCTCCTTCTCCTACCTGCTGAGGGCAGAGGAAGAGAACTAAGTAAAACACTCAGATCCTTCCAGGAAACACACATCTGAGGTTGATGGTCTTACAGGGATGCTGACCAGATGTTTGCTTATTATTTCTCTGGATATCTTTGTCTTGTTTCCAATACAACACTTTGAGTTGTAGGCTCATTACATTTCCCTAAGACTGGAGCACTGGTTTTCATTTGTACTGTCTGTTTCCTGGCCAAACACTGCATTACAACCAGAGGAAGCTTGCAAGAATGTAGCAGCCTATTGGGGTGGAAAATAAACAATCTAGATACTTGGGGAGCATTTCCAAAACAAGCAAAATACCCTCCGCAGGGCCAGAACTAAAGTTCTTCTGAAAAGGAACACAAACACACGATGGTTTGAGACAGCACAAGTAACACAGAAGTGTGACAGCCCTTATTCACAGAATGGAATGCCCAGGGTTGGAAGGGACCTGAAAGATCATCGAGTTCCAAACCCCAGCAGCAGAGGCAGGGACACCTTCACTAGAGCAGGTTACTCAGGGCCCCAGCCAACCTGGCCTTCAACGCTGCCAGGGATGGGGCAGCCACAACTTCCTTGGGCAACCTCACCACCCTCACCACAAAGGATTTCTTCCTCATGTCCAACCTCAATCTCCCCTCTGCCAGTCCGGAACCCTTTCCCCATGTCCTCTTGCTACTCACCTATGTCAAAAACCCTCCCTTTATTAAGACTAGAGAAGGATCCTCTCCCCATTGAGGGTGACAGAGCACTGGAACAGGCTGCCCAGGGGGGTTGTGGAGTCTTCTTCTCTGGAGACATTTAAAATCCACCTGGACATGTTCCTGTGCGACTTGGTCTAAGTGATCCTGCTGTGCCAGGGGGACTGGACTAGATGATCTTTGGTCCCTTCCAATCCCCAATGATTCTATGATTCTACGTTTGTCACTGATGACCTATTTTGCTTTTCCCTGGGGATGAGCTCTCCATCCACTTGCTGGTCCATGCACTAGGTTTGCAGAAACAAAAGATCATTTCCATAGGCTGTGCAAGATCTGCTGCAGAGAAAACGCACACGCGGGCGCTGCTGCGCATGAACCCCCTGTACTGGGCACTGGGGAGGTCTCCCATCAAGTACTGGGGGCAGTGCTGCGCCACCCACTTCAAGAAAGAGATTGAGGGGGTGGAGCAGATGCAGAAGAGCGATGAGGCTGCAGAAGGGACTGGAGAGAAAGTCTGATGGGGAGAGGCTAAGGTGTTCAGCTTGGAGGAGTCTCAGGGAGGACCTTCTTCCTCTCTACAACTCCCTGAAGGGAGGCTGGAGTCAGGTTAGGGTTGGGCTCCTCTCCCAGGAAACTAGTGACAGGATGAGAGGGCAGGGACTGAAGCTACCAGGGGAGGGTTAGATTGGATGTTAGGAAGCCCTTCCTCATGAAAAGAGCCTGGTACGAACTGCCCAGGGCACTGATGGAGTCCCCATCCCTGAAGGCGTTTAAGGACAGACTGTATGTGATTCTGTGATTCTGTGTCAAAACTCTTAGTTTTATTTATTTACTTTTAAAATTGCAATTGAAGTCCAGAATTGTGATGGAATTACAGAGAAAATGACCTTGGAATGAGGGTTAGACTTGATGATCCTGGAGGTACTTTTCAGCCACAATCATTCCATGATTCTAGAAGTGGAATTTGCAATAAATCCAGCTTTGGAGGGGACTAGATGATCTTTCAAGGTCCCTTCCAATCCCTAATGATTCTATGATTAAGTGTTATGGAATCACCAAATGGCAGCATTTGGAAGGGGTCTCTGAAGATCAGTCATCTAGTTCAACCCCCTGCTCTAGCAGGATCACCTAGAAAAGGTTGCACAGGACCATATCGAGAAATGCTTGGAATGCTTCTAGAGGAGACTCCACCACCTCGCTGGGCCACCTGCTGCAGAGCAGTCACTCTCACACTGAAACGCAGTTGTCCAAAGCTGTCCCCGGCAGGTGGAGAGCTGGCCTCTGGAATTCCTTCGCGGGAGTTGCACACGGGCTCATCTCCTCCCAGCTCCGGGGCACTCGCCTGGCTGCGGAGCTCACAATCGGCAGCAACAGTCGCTTTCCTCTTAAAACCCCGCGGCGCAGCGTTCGGTGCCTCTTCCTCAGGCTCCCCCGGTGTTCCCCGGAGCGCCCTCGGGGTGCAACACCGGAAACAACGGCCAGGGGGCGCTGCAGCACCGGGAGAGCCACTGCGCTCCGGAGGGTGGGGCAGGGCGCAGCGAGGCGGAGGAGGGAGGCGCCTTCCGCCTCCTCCTCCTCTTCCTCCCCCCCCGCTCCTCTGTCGCAGCTTCGCTCGCCGCGGTGTTTAACGAAGAGGACGGGGAGGGGGTGAAGTGGCGATTTAAGAAGCACCGTCAAGAGAAACTGCGGTGCATCTGGAAGTGTTGCAGGACCCCTTCAATAAGTCCCCACACCTCAGGCTTTACACACTCAACGAACTCACTCTTCATTTAATTTTATTTTATATTTTAATTTTATTATATACTTTTAAAATTTTATTTAATTTTCTATTTTATTTTTCACTTTCAATTCTATTTTCTGTTTGATTTTATTCTATGTTTTCCATTTTGTTTTCTATTTTCTATTTGATTTTCTATTTTCTATTTTGGTTTCTATCTTCTGTTTTCTACTTTCTATTTTATGTTCCATTTTATACTTTACTTTCTGTTTCAGTTTATATTTTCTATGTCATTTTCTGCTTTCTATTTTAGTTTACTTTCTAATTTCTGATTTACTTTCTATTTTATCTTTGATTTTCAACTCTATTTCATTTTCTATTCTATATTATTTTCTGTGCTATTTTATTTGGCAAACAGCCAGCACTTGGTAAGAAGCCAACATTTCGTTTAGATGACCATTTGAAACAGCACTTGCAGATTGAATGGAGTAAACCTAACGCAACTGGAGTGTGGGTAAACTTCTCCTCCTTTCCACTGGTCATATGGCCTTTGAGTTAAAGGGAGGCCAGCGTAGAGCGACGGGGATGATGAAGGAAGTGGAGCACTTCCCTAAGGGAAAGGATGAGGGAGCTGGGTCTCTCTGGTGAGACAATGTAGGGATGCAACTAGAAAGGCCAAGGCCTCCTTGGAATTAAAGCTTGTAAGAGAGGTCAAGGGCAACAAAAAGGGCTTCTTCAAATACATGGCAGGTGAAACTAAAACTAGAGGCAACG